>WBZZ01003179.1:32500-45000 GCA_019918135.1 Paulinella micropora | reverse complement strand
CTTCCCTCTGCAGATTATCCACATGTCTGGTGATTGCGTGTGCAAGGTCTACTTCGGCAACATGGCGCTGGCGGCGTTTACCGTCGTCTTGAGCATGCACACACACCAGGTGCGAGCAATTTTTATTACTTGTTGACTTATTCTACTTGGCTTGCTTTATTGCTTGCTCGCTCGCTTGCTTGCTTGCTCTCTTGCTTGCTTGCTTGCTCGTTTACTCTGTCTTGAGAATGCACTGCCACCTCGTGCGAGCGATTTTACTATGCTCGCTTGATTGCTCGCTCCTTTACTTTTGTGTAAAGCATGCACAGTAGTTTATCTTTTTACTGTATTATACTATGCCTGGTTGCTTGGTTGCTTGGTTGCTTGCTTGCTTGCTTGCTCACTGTTGCTTGCTTGCTAACTTGCTCGTTTTGCGTGCTTGAGCAGGTGGGCATAGCTAACAAAGTGGCCACGGAGCCTTCCTACGTGCAATGCAAACCCAACTTAGACTGCATCGGCATGCAACTGCACCATTCGGAACACAACGTACTTTCCTTTTCCTTTTCCTTTTCCTTTCCTTTTCCTTTTCATTTCCTTCTTACTGTCCTTCTCTCTTTTTTCTTTCTTTCTTTCTTTCTTTCTTCCTTCCTTCCTTCCTTCCTTCATTCCTTCATTCCTTCCTTCCTTTCTTTCTTCCTTCCTTTCTTTCTTTCTTTCTTTCTTTCTCGCTTTCTTGCTTTCCTTCAGTTACATTTACATATACGTATACATATTTTTATTTTCAAGTTCTCGCTTTCTTGCTTTCCTTCAGTCACATTTACATATACGTATACATATTTTTATGTACATGTATGTGCTGACAGGTTTGTCTAGATCCCTCCTGTTCGAATTATTACTTCTTCACCCTGAATGAGGTATCGGCTGTATCTACTACTACTACTACTACTACTACCACTACTACTACTACTACTACTACTACTACTACTACTACTGCTGCTGCTGCTGCTGCTGCTGCTGCTACTACTACTACTACTACTACTACTGCTGCTACTACTACTGCTACTACTATTACTACTACTACTACTACTACTACTACTACTACTACTACTACTACTACCACTACTACTACTACTACTACTACTACTACTACTACTACTACTACTACTACTACTACTACTGCTGCTGCTACTACTACTACTGCTACTACTACTACTGCTACTACTACTACTGCTACTACTACTACTGCTACTACTACTACTGCTACTACTACTACTGCTACTACTACTACTGCTACTACTACTACTGCTACTACTACTGGTACTACTGCTACTACTGCTACTACTGCTACTGCTACTGCTACTACTAATGCTACTACTACTGATACTACCATTATTATTATATATAATAATAATAATAATAATAATAATAATAATAATAATAATAATAATAATAATAGTAGTAGTAATAATAGTCATAATAATAATGATAATAATGATGATGATAGTAATGATAATAATAATAATAATAATAATAATTATTATTATTATTATTATTATTATTATTATTATTATTGTTATTATTATTATGATTATGATTATTATTATTATTATTTGGACACCGTGAAAGCCCAGTGGTCAAGTTCTACCATCTGGGCCCTGTCGCCAGTTCGATTCCCGTCGGTGCCACCAGTATTTTCATTGAACATACCGGTCCGTCTGGAAGTGTTGGAACTGCCCGTGCGGGGGTGTCATTAGAGCCTATCGTCAATTCTTCGTACTACCCTCACGGGTGAGACGATGGAGGCGCATGTGCAGATTTGCATCAGCTATTGACAGAGAAGCACTATTATTATTATTATTATTATTATTATTATTATTATTATTATTATTATTATTATTATTATTATTATATGGACACCGTGATAGCCCAGTGGTCAAGTTCTACCATCTGGGCCCTGTCGCCAGTTCGATTCCCGTCGGTGCCACCAGTATTTTCATTGAACATACCTGTCTATTTCTGGACCAGTATTTTCATTGAACATACCGGTCCGTCTGGAAGTGTTGGAACTGCCTTTGCGGGGGTGTCATTAGAGCTTATCGTCAATTCTTCGTACTCCCCTCACGGGTGAGACGATGGAGGCGCATGTGCAGAAATGCATCAGCCATTGACAGAGAAGCACTATTATTATTATTATTATTATATTATTGGAGTGTTGACTGTGACATATTTGAGGGAAATCCCGATGAAAAAACCTAGTCACACTTGCTAAACAGAGTTCCAGCCCAATGGCCTCAACGCGTTAAACTGTGACGCCAACTCATAACCCTTTGGTGGTAGATGCTGGGGAGGAGGGTCGTTGCGCGCGTAAAAGATCTTAAACTCCGCATATGCTGGTTGATAGCCCAGGACCCAGCAGACACCAGATTGTTATGGGTGGGGTTTCGAGGCAGCTCTAGCAACCGCGCATGGTGTATGCACTTGCACATTCGGTGACGTCTTGCAAGAGGTTGCTGGGACTGCGGAATAACCTCGGCTTAGTGCAGTCTTGCCCTCAGGAGCTCCATCGGTGGCCCCGATCATCAGGCGAGAGACTGACACGGGGGGGTGGAGGACCTCGAACAAGGCTATTGGAGGCTTATGTCCGTTGAGGATATGCCATTAGCTGCATCAGTACGCCTCAGATATAGTATTATAATTATTATTATTATTATTATTATTATTATTATTTGGACACCGTGATAGCCCAGTGGTCAAGTTCTACCATCTGGGCCCTGTCGCCAGTTCGATTCCCGTCGGTGCCACCAGTATTTTCATTGAACATACCGATCCGTCTGGACCAGTATTTTCATTGAACATACCGGCCCGTCTGGAAGTGTTGGAACTGCCCTTGCGGGGGTGTCATTAGAGCTTATCGTCAATTCTTCGTACTCCCCTCACGGGTGAGACGATGGAGGCGCATGTGCAGAAATGCATCAGCCATTGACAGAGAAGCACTATCATTCTTATTATTATTATTATTATTATTATTATTATTATTATTATTATTATTATTATTATTATTATTACTTTTCCTGGATGAGGTATCTGCACTTTTTAGATAGATGGATAAATAGATAGATAGATAGATAGATAGATAGATAGATAGATAGGTAGGTAGCTAGCTAGCTAGCAGCTAGCTAGGTAGCTAGCTAGCTAGGTAGCTAGCTAGCTAGCAGCTAGCTAGCTAGCAGCTAGCTAGCTAGCCAGGTAAATAGATAGATTTTTGTTCTTATTTATATTTCTTGTGCGTGCGCAGGAGACCAAGGAGTGCGTGCTGTCGGACGCGTTTCACGTACTCGCTGCATGCGTCATCACTTTTCTGATCGCCACCGAGATGGCTGTGCATGAGGTCTCTTCTTTCTCTCCTCCTCCTCCCCCTCCTCCTGTATGTATGTATGTATGCATGTATGTATGCATGTATGTATGTATTTATGTATTTATGTATGTATGTATGTATGTATGTATGTATGTACGTACGTATGTACGTATGTATGTATGTATGTTATGTTATGTTGTTATGTTATGTTATGTTATGTTATGTTATGTTATGTTATGTTATGTATGTATGTATGTATGTACGTACGTACGTACGTACGTATGTAGATCTACCTGCGGTTACAAAAGAAGGTGCTTACTACTGTGGAGCGCAGCTGACAAGTGTCATATTTTATATATTTCTTTTTGGTATTTTCATTTATCTCTTACTTAGTATTACCCTTCCCACGTAAGTATCCCTACGGGTGGGAAGTATCCTATATGGGAGTTCCAAAAATTAATAAATAATGTATCTGGACGCTTCACTTAAAGCACGTACTAGCTAGGCTCTGTCGCACTCTTAGACTTTCGCAGAATTTTTCACGCAATGACTGTTTTAATCAAAACTTCTGTACTTCCCCTTTCCCCTCTTCTTGCGTTGCCTCCCTTTTGGCTTCCTCCCTTGTTCCCTTTCTCTTTCCTCCTCCTCTCTATTGTTTCTTTCTCCCTCTTGCCTCTCTCTCATTCGCATCCTTCCTTGACCTCTTTCTTTTGCTGGTACTGGTTGAAAAGAATATAATTATTGATGCCTGTTCTTTAATACAACTTTCGATCCACCGTAGGCTCCGCTAGTATATAACCCAATCCTCTGCTCTTCTATTATTGTAACACCCACTTTATACTACATCGTTATTTCGCTATTAGTTTTTACAGTAATTCACTTGTGGAAGTGATCACTTGTTATTAAATGTATTATAAGATGAATTTATCGGAATGAATACCGTACCGGGATTTTAGTTCATATACTGCTAGCGACATTCAAGTGTAAAAAAAATAATTGATTTTTCTGTTTTGAGTCAGTTTTTTAGATTTGCTTGAAAATATTCGCTTTGTGTCAGAAAATTATTTTTAATTAAAAAATACATTTCAGTCAAAATCCTTGTTTCAATTGAAATTTACGATATTTAATTTTAATATTAATATTAATACCAACAGTGACCCTGCCGACTGTAATAATAACATTTGAATAGTTCTTACTAATTCTATCAACCGGGCAGTATTAGCTATTAGTAATCTCAATAAGGCGATGCCTGATTAAAATCCGGTTTGACAATGAAATTAAATTAAATTAAAAATAACTTTACGTAAGGACAGTTTTATTAATATTATATAATAATTTCCAAAGATTGATCACACATATTATTAATAATAGAGATAAGTGTGAAAATAACATATTGACGGAAAACAAAGCTAATTAAAAGTGTCATCAGAAAAAATTAAAACGTCAGAACAAAATGCAATGAACGGAATATGTATAAATGAAGCAAACCAGACGACAAAAATTCATAAGCAATAAAAAATACTAAAACTAGACTGCAGGCGTGGATAATGAAAATACGCTGCAAATCAAAACTTGAAAACAGTGATGAATCGAAGTTTCAAGTGTGATTGTATCGACTTAAATCTTTTTTGATTTGCTCCTGATCGGCCGATGCAATTCGTAAGGGTGACTCATCACCATCATCACATCTTTGCATGTAAACATCGAGGGAAATGATGTGACTTGCTAAAACGTCTTTCTCCCAACGTTCAAATTCCTCTGCCGCTGTGCTTGGGTCGTTCAGTAGCCAAGCAGGTTGATACTTTCCCGTATATTGGTTGGAACCTGCTGGGTGGCCCCAAACGTGAACCTCGAGATTAGGATCAACTGGACTTACTTCCACCTTAATAACCTTGCCCAAGCTGAACCTTTTCACTTTCCTCTTGGATTTGCGTTTGACTTGCTTGTTGTTGTCATAATCAACCCACTCAAACGCAATTAATGTCTCCTCACCAGGAAGCTCCTCGCCTGCTGCAACATCGCGGCCAAGCACTTTTGCAGTGTTGATTGAAGCAGCTGCGCTGTCGCTGTCGCTGTCGCTGTCGTCATCGTTCGACTTGGTGTCATCGTTGGCGTTTTCTTTGGGCCAGGCATTGTCGTTGTCATGGTCGTTGTCGTTGTCGTTGTCGGAGTCGCTGAGTGGTAATCATAAAAACAAACGGGGCCAGTCGTTGTCGTTGTCCTCGGACGCGTCGTCACGATCGCTGTCATCAGCCTGCAGCTGATCCTGATTTCGCTTCGCAGAACAAAGTTCACAGACTAAAAAGTCTGGAGGATTGTCCACGTAGGTGCAAATTTTGCAAGTCCATTCTAGCGCGTCCTACAAGAGTAGTGTGTCTGTATGTACGTACGTAATAGTGTGTCTGTATGTACGTGCGTACGTACGTATGTACGTACGTATGTATGTATGTATGTATGTATGTATGTATGTATGGATGCATGCATGTACGTATGTATTTACCTCGGACTCCTTCTTACTCTTCATTTTGCGCTTTTTCACTGCTGCCTACATTATAAAATAGTATGTATGTATGTATGTATGTATGTACATTGTAACCTTGCTAGACTCCTCATCTGATCCATCAATTTCGATGATTTCTTTCTTGATAGCCTTGCCTGTTGCGGCCACCGACGCTGATGCAGACGCCGACGCCGGCGCAGACGACCACGACAGAAGCGAAAGTGAAGACGAAGAGGAAGACGAAGATGAAGACGAAGAAGACAGCGGAGGAAGGCTGCCAGAATTACCAATCGACACCGCCAGGGGCTTCAGGACTTTGCGAATACCTGGATGTGTCAATCCCTTCATTCGTTTTTTGCCTTTGCCATTCGCACTTTTCTCTTCCTCTCTGATTGCTTCCACAGTCTCGAGATAAGGAACCCTGCGATTTTTTCCCTTCTTTTCGCATTTTGCAGCAGGACCAAAGCGTTGCAGGATTCCCTCGCTTTCCTGTTCACACATACCATGATTGCAAATTAGAACAAAGAATAAAATTGTAAATAAATCTAGATAGTGTGTGTGTGAGTGGAGCAGAGAAGGGGAGAGAGAGAGAGAGAGAGAGAGAGAAAGAAAGAAAGAATGAAAGAGAGACAAAGAGGAAGGAGGGAGCATTCAAGCGAGAGACTGAATTGTTAATTTTACTGAAATCATCATTGACTTAGCCTCTCGCTCTTCTCGCTTTGCAGCGAATGCTTTTTGGCAGAGCTGTCGACCAGTCTCTATACATACATAAAAATTCAATACAGATACATCAGTTCATCCATCCATACATACACGAGCACTGTCAGACATAAACGCAGTTATGCATTCATACATACGCATATATGTATATTTATATACATACATACATACATACATACATACATACATACATTCATACCTGCATCAATCTTTGTTGCCAGTGACTCAGAAGACCAGGAACCAGGATCCCCAGAAAGTTTCAATGCATTCGCAAAAATCTTCACTTTGCACCTGAAAATATGAATGCATGTACATTGTATGTATGTATGTATGTATCATTGTATTTTTGTATATGTATGTAAATATGTATGTATGTGTGTATATGTATGTATGTATTATGTACTTCATCATGGCTCCTTCTGGCTTGATCATCGCGAGTTCCTTTTTTCGTTTCTTTGCTTTTTCGATGATCTTCTCCTGTTGCTTTTCCTACGTATAAATGTATAAATGTATGTATGAATATATATGTACGTATACGTATACGTATATATATATATACATATATATATGTATATATGTAGATATGTATGTATGTATGTATGTATGTATGTATGTATGTATGTATGTATGTATATGTATTGATGTATTATATTTAATTTACCTTATCCTCTATCTTCATTTTGGTAACGATTGCAACTAGGTAGTTTTTGCATGCCTTTCTAGCCTTCTTAATTTTTGCTGCCGCAACACAGCGTCTCACCTGTGTACATCATTAATATATTACTAGCATTATATTGTACAATACATAAATCGTGGTATACGTATGTATATATGTATGTATGTATGTACATATGTATGTATGTATGTATGTACGTTTGTATGCATGTATGTGTGAGTGTATGCATATATATGTATGTGTGTGTAATGTTTGTGTGTTTGTCACCTCGAGGTTGTATTCTCCCCTGCTGGTGCAAATGATCTTTTTGTTAGTGTCTGGGTCTTTGAGGTCGCGCCATCCACCTGCCGGCTCCGCCTTGCCGACGATGTTCTTCGCCCGATACTTTCGGAGCTCCTCTGCGATTTGCCCGAATGTGATTCTTGCCCTGCCGATTTTTTCAAACTCGTTTCGCAGTACAGCCTTCAGACCAGACGATTTCGTTCCTCGCAAATATTCTGCTACTTGTTTAGGGTCCGGAGTTGCGTTGAAAACTGCCGGGTCTTTCGCTGCAAAACAATCCAATGATATCAGTAATTAAGCTACTAGATTCTATAAAAAAGGTCGCATTGTGAAAAAAAAAACTGTTACCGACGTTCAGCTGAGTTTTTTTGAGGTCAGTGATATCTTCCAAACAGTATTCCGCCATGCGATAAACGCTTTCATCCATCTGTCAGAAATCAACATATTACGATCATTTGTAGTGATGACAGCAGTGAGGTGCCATAGTTATGCGAACTTTACCTTGGATCGAAATTGCTTTCTTTAGATGCTTTGTTGGTTGATTATGAACTGTACAAGAATAGAAAATTTCGATGTTAGGGTTACGGGTGGGCCCTTGAAAATTTCAAAAAGAAATTCGTGCGTTGCAAAATGGACTTCGTTAGTGGTAGAATCTTGCAACCAATTTAGACTGTAATTTTTATTTTTGATATTTCTTTGCAAGCATCTCAGACTAGTCAGACTGTATTTTTTTGCCCCAAGTGGTAGATTATTACAGTTATCTTACACGTGTGTGCACAATATAATTGTCAGTGTTTGGTCATCCTCGCGAGTGTCAGGCCTGTCTCTGAATATAAACTTTGAATTTAGCGTCCCAGCCCGAATTCTAGACACCGCGGCCTGTGCCTTCCGAACATGCTGTCGCTTTCTAAACATTAGCATGTTGTCATCTGCGGTTAGGAGACAATTGCCCACAGCCTCTCTGGATGAAAGGGATGCATTCCAGTTTAGATATTTGCTGGGAGTGAAAGCTAGGGATTTGGGCGTCGCAGAAGCAGCTAGAAAATAGGTAAAACTACTACTGATGTTTTGATAATTTCTTACAACGTACGTATACACTAGTATTAGTGGTAACCATATCTGTATATACGCTAGTATATTTAGTACATATATATCTGTATATCTGCTATAGCTCTAGTAGCTACTAGTACGTATACATCCAGTACGTATACTAGGTATGAATGTTTTTAGATTATTCCAGAGACTAGGTATATCTGTATATACTAGTGTATGTATTATGTATGTATATATACGTTACGTATGTACATGTATGTATGTATGTATGTATGTATATGATATGTATGTATGTACATGTATATACTTACTATAGCTCTTGATGTATGTATCTAGTGTATGTATGTATGTATGTATGTATGCACGTATGTATGTATGTATGTAATCTGTGTATGTATGTATGTATGTATGTATGTATCATGTAACAGTTTTTGGTTAAGTTTTTTCCGCGTGCCGTTTTTTTTCATGGCCTTGAGTGGTCCTCATTGTCATCGAATCCGAAAGACCAAAAATTCCCGACATGAAGTTATGTCCACCTCTGACCGAAAAAATCATGTATATGAAGCTTTTCTTGTGCTCTGCTTGCCTGCTCGTTTTTGCTTGCTTGCTTGCTTGCTAGTACTCTGCTTGCTTGCTTGCTTGCTTAAGCTTGCTTGTGCTTGCTTGCTCTTGCTTGCTTGCTTGTTTGCTTGTTTGTTTGTTTGCTTGTTTGCTAGTACTCTTGCTTGCTTGCTTGCTTCCTTGCTAGTACTCTTGCTTGCTTGCTTGCTTGCTTGCTGCTTGCTTGCTTGCGTTGCTTGCTTGCTTGCTTGCTTGCTTGCTAGTACTCTTGCTTGCTTGCTTGCTTCCTTGCTCTCTCTCTCTCTCTCTCTCTCTCTCTCTCTCCTTCTCGCTTTCGCTCTCTCTCTTCTTCTTCTTCTTCTTCTTCTTCTTCTTCTTCTTCTTCTTCTTCTTCTTCTTCTTCTTCTTCTTCTTCGTTTTATTGAGAGAACAATTTTACAATTGGACTCAGGGAACGTCCACGTGAAAAATATAGCTAGTAAGTTCTCTCTCTCTCTCTCTCTCTCTCTCTCTACCTACCTATCTATTGATCTATCTATCTATCTATCTATCTATCTATCTATCTATCTATCTATCTATCTATCTATCTATCTCTCTCTCTCTCCCTCTCTCTCTCTCTACCTATCTATCTATCTATCTATCTAATCTATCTATCTACCTATCTATCTACCTATCTATCTATCTATCTATCTATCTATCTATCTATCTATCTATCTATCCTATCTATCTATCTCTCTCTCTCTCTGTCTCTCTCTCTCTCTTTTGTTTTTCGTATTCATTTTTCATATTCAATTTTCATATTCATTTTTTATATTCATTTTTCATATTCATTTTTCATATTCATTTTTCATATTCATTTTTCATCTTCATTTTTCATCTTCAATTTTCAGATTCATTTTTCAGATTCATTTCAGATTCATTTTTCAGATTCATTTTTCATATTCATTTTTCATATTCATTTTTCATATTCATTTTTCATATTCATTTTTCACATTCATTTTTCACATTCATTTCTCACATTCATTTTTCATATTCATTTTTCATATTCATTTTTCATATTCATTTTTCATATTCATTTTTCAGATTCATTTTTCAGATTCATTTTTCATATTCATTTTTCATATTCATTTTTCATATTCATTTTTCATATTCATTTTTCAGATTCATTTTTCAGATTCATTTTTCAGATTCATTTTTCATATTCATTTTTCATATTCATTTTTTATATTCATTTTTCATATTCATTTTTCACATTCATTTTTCATATTCATTTTTCATATTCATTTTTCATATTCATTTTTCATATTCATTTTTCATATTCATTTTTCATATTCATTTTTCACATTCATTTTTCACATTCATTTTTCATATTCATTTTTCATATTTATTTTCCACATTCATTTTTCACATTCATTTTTCACATTCATTTTTCATATTCATTTTTCACATTCATTTTTCATATTCATTTTTCACATTCATTTTTCACATTCATTTTTCACATTCATTTTTCATATTCATTTTTCATATTCATTTTTCATATTCATTTTTCATATTCATTTTTCATATTCATTTTTGATACTCATTGTTCATATTCATTGTTCATATTCATTTTTCATATTCCTTTTTCATATTCATTTTTCATATTCATTTTTCATATTCATTTTTCACATTCATTTTTCATATTCATTTTTTTTTCATATTTATTTTTCACATTCATTTTTCACATTCATTTTATACTAAATTGCACATCGTCTTGTATATAATCAAATACATCTTGAACATGTTTTTACTAGAATGTGACGTACTGGAAGGCGTGGTACTGGTTGGAAAAGTTGCAAGGAGCACATCCAGGTCCACCGCTTGACTGGTCCACGGACCGATATCCAGTGCATGAACCAAAAACCTTTTAAACGTAATTTGCATATATTTTTACAGGACTCCATGGTGGGCATCGTTATCAGACACTCACACCCGAAGCCCAAATCGCCTTGGAATGGAGCGTGTTTCTTCTATGGGAAGCAGGTAGTGCAAATAATCTGCTCTCTCTCTCTCTCTCTCTCTCTCTCCTCACTCCTCACTCCTCACTTCTCTCTCCTCTCTCTCCCCTCTCTCTCTCTCTCTCTCTCTCTCTCTCTCTCTCTTTCTCTCTCTCTCTCTTTCTCTCTTTCTCTCTCTCTCTCTCTCTCTCTCTCTCTCTCTCTCTCTCTCTCTCTCTCTCTCGCTCGCTCGCTCTTGCTCTCCATCTATCTATCGGGGCTTAGTGCCCATCTCCAGCCCGCTACCCAGTCAGTGACACCCTTGGCTGACGGAGTGGAATGGATGCCTATGTCCTCAGATATCCAGTGCTAAAAGGTCAAACATATCTAATTCTATTTATCTATCTATCTATCTATCTATCTATCTATCTATCTATCTATCAATCTATCTATCTATCTATCTATCTATCTATCTATCTATCTATCTGTCTGTCTGTCTGTCTGTCTGTCTATCTATCTATCTATCTATCTATCTATCTATCTATCTATCTATCTATCTATCTATGCATCCAACTACCAGCGAAGTCTTGCTGACAGGTTCAAATATTTCTTGCAGATCCAAATCTTCAAGACGTAGAGATCGTCCGGATTCTCAAGTACGAACTCGGATGGACCTGGCTTGACGACGGGATCGCTGGTGCAGCAGTCAAGAGGATCGAGCGCATTCGAAAGGATACCCTCCATTACTCTCTCAAGATGGCATCTATTACTTCCCCCTTGAAATACACTGTCCGCAACATTCTGCGAATGTACGGGTATGTAGATTGGGTGGCGGAAGTAGATCCTGCGCGCTTGAAATTTCTTGACGAAGCTTCTTTCAGGAATTTGATTTGTACTGGCGTCGGAACTGCCGGCCAGCGCGGGGAACTCGGGTGCATATGCTAGCATCTCTTGTATATGGTTTATTCTTTTGATTTTGAGCCCCCCCCCCCCCCTCCTTCTTTGTTTTCTGATTTTCTTTCTTTCAAAAAATTTTCCTGTTTTTTTTCCTCCTCATTTATCTATGATAACTGTTTCCCTTCGAAAGTTTATATCATCGCTAAATATCAGATTCTGAGTCTTGACACATTATTTGTTCTTGGTTGATCTTTTAGGTCGTACTGGGAAGGGACATGTCTGAGCATGTCGATGTAACATACAGTGTTACTTACCTGACGTCGTTGGTTTATCCACGAGGGGGTGCACTGCTTTCCGTTAGGTTGGGTAGCAATAATGCCGTTGATTTTTTGAATAGCATTCTGGATGCCATAGCGAGCGGTCTTCTGATGGCGGGTGATAACCTGGTGCCAAGATCCATTACGCAGCCGCCATCAAGCCGCTCCTGCATGCTCTTTTGCC
>WBZZ01003179.1:22500-25000 GCA_019918135.1 Paulinella micropora | reverse complement strand
CTGTGTTTGTGTGTGTGTGTGTGTGTTTTGTTTGAGGCACGTACCTCAGGGTTACTACCATAGTAGCGCACCGCAGCGACATTCAACAGTAGCTCGCAGCGGAACTCTTTGACCTATAGATTGCTATACAAATCTGACGCTGTTGGGCGCAAATTCAGTCATGTTACTCACGACAGTCTAATGGAAACACCGTCTAAGTTTGAGCTTAGCTTTGTCAAGTCAAATACTTCAGATGCAAACTGTCTCTTCCCCCTTATCCTTCTTTCTCTCTTTCTCCTCCTCCTGCTCCCCATTTTCTTCCTCCTTTTCCCTCCCTATTTTCTCCTGTTCCTTCTCCCCTTTCTTCTCCACATCCTCCTCCTAATGCTGCTTTATACGACCCAACTTTGAAATTCTTTTTTTTCGCGACCCTTGTTTCTACTATCAACCTTCCTCTTTTCATTCCCCTTTTCCTATCAATTTTTATTTTCACCTTCCTTTAGTTTTTCCTTCTACTTCCTGGTTTCCCATTCCTAATTTTCTTTCATTTTACCGCTCTTCTTTTGCATTCTCTTTTTTTACGAGCCTGGGCTGGTTCCCCCTTTCTTCCTTTTTGTACCTCGTCTTCCTTGCCTATCTTCTTCGCCCATCAGCCTATCTTCTTACCGGGCCTATTATTAATGTTTCTCCTCTTTTGATTTTCTCTCCTTCTAGTGACTTCCTTGTATGGTCGCGTGTGTGCGTCTTTTTTTTCTTTTCGATTTTCCACCTCATTGTGCTTCCTATGCTTTGGCTCTGAAGTCAGAGTAATTTCTTTCTTTCTTTCTTTTTTTATTTTCTTTTCTTTGTGACACTGTGTGTGTGTGTGTTTGTTTTTGTTTGGTACCCTTCGTTTTTGCTCTGTGGAGTCACCTTTTTTATAACTTTCCTTCTTATGCTTTGTCACAGTCTTCCCACTCACTCCTACGAGTGGCCAGTTTCTACTAAAAAGAGTGATTGCGGCCACGATTAAAAAAAGAAGCAACAACAATCCGTACAAAATCGACGTGGGCATCGCAGCACCCGTCGGCCGCTGAGATGAAGCAGTGCAGTCCAGACGTGTTCATTATTGTCGCAAAAATCATCACAAAGATGACATTTATACACATTCCCGCCCGGCCTAACGATAATATATTCCGGTCTAAAAAGTGTAACGGCCACTTCTAGTAATATTATCCTTACCCGGTTAACTTTTAAGAATAGTTATTGTAACAGGGGTTTACCGGACCACGAGTGACCGTGCTCACCCCTTTGCCAAGTTCAGGGCTGTTTGAGTCACGATTAGTGTTGGTTTTTTAGTAGTCTCACTTCTAGTAATATTGTCGTTACCCGGTTAAGAGGGTTATTAATATTAACATCCTCTTATTGTGGCACGGTCTGGATTGACACAGGCCCCGGGATATATTAAAGTAGCACATAGCTTTACCTATCTGCGCCTACACCACAGTCAGTCTTCATATCGTTAGTACAGTTACTATGATCTGTTATTAAACATCATAGTATAGTATTAATACTACTGTAACAATTCCGATATTACTGGGTACATCAAACTTATATGATTCAAGTGTCAAACTCAGCCATCGAATTTTAGTTAAGTGTCCTAGATTTCAGATTAGCGGTCAGATTTCGAATTAGTGGTCAGAATTCAAATTAGTTCAATTTAACTGCTATATGCGTCCGCAAAATCTATATCATTTTTGCGAAATGTTACTATCGTTAAATTGAACTAGTTTGAATTATGGCAGCTAATCTAAAATCTGATCGCTAATCTGAAAGCTGATCCTTAAATCAAATTTGATGGCTGAGTTTGACACTTGAATGTACCCCGGCAGTAATACACTTGAACAACTTCGGAGGCAGTTAATACAAGAATCAGAGTCAATAACTGTGTTGAATCATGATGTCACTTTTAACACTGGTAACTATAATTATAGTATTACTAGAAGTGTGACCGTTACACTTTTTAGACAGGAATTCAGTCATATCACTATTATCGAACCGCTTCAGAGGCCGGTCCACGGGTATTGGCTCAGTGGTGTTTTGTACAGTTTGCCTTTGTCGTTGTTGGCTCCGCTAGTCTCCTACATCACCATCGTTAGCAGTTAAATTGAACTAATTTGAATAAAAGTTCTGACCACTAATTCGAAATCTGACCGCTAATCTGAAATCTCTGACCCGCTTAACTAAAATTCGATGGCTGAGTTTGACACTTGAACTTGATGTACCCAGTAATATCGGAATTGTTACGGTAGTATTAATATTACTATGATATAAGAACAGTAGCGGAGAGTATTGAATTCCGAGACTGGCTGTAATAAAGAAGAGGCATCATTAAATTTATTCTTTTAGACCAGAACAGGCAAAATATGGGGCACTGACTCGTAAGGGAGTCTAAATTAAGAGGGAGCATTAGATATTAATTAGACACTTTCTCCTCAGTTATGTCCACTATTACTTAATCATCAGTTCATAGTCGTTACAG
>WBZZ01003179.1:10000-12500 GCA_019918135.1 Paulinella micropora | reverse complement strand
ACATTTACATGTACATGTACATTTACATTTACACACGGTACACACATTACGTTTACGTTTACATTTACATTTACTTTTGCATTTACATTTACATTTACATTTACTTTACATTACACACATACATACGTAAATACGTACCTTCATACATACGTAAATACGTATGTTCATACATACATACATACGTAAGTACGTACGTTCATACATACATACATGCATGCATACATACATACATACATGCATGCATGCATGCATACATACATACATACATACATACATACATACATACATACATACATACATACATACATACATACATTACATACATACATTACATACATACATACATACATACATACATACATACATACATAGATCTAGACCTACCTGCAGCTCGCGTAACAAAACCATGACCTGCTGCCAATCTGCTTCTAACATACATAACATGCACATACATACATACATACATACATGAAAATTGGCTTCCAGCACGGAAGAGAGAGAGAGAGAGAGAGAGAGAGAGAGAGAGAGAGAGAGAGGTTAATCGATAGGTAGGTAGGTAGGTAGGTAGGTAGAGACAGATAGACAGGCAAATAGACAGGCAAATAGATAGATAGATAGATAGATAGATAGATAGATAGCCTGTACCTGAAGCGCCGGTCGACACCAGAGTAGAAGACATGCTCTAACAAACATAGATAGATAGATAGATAGATAGACAGATAGATAGATAGATAGATAGATAGATAGATAGATAGATAGATAGATAGAAAGATAGAAAGATAGATAGGGTCGACACCATGGTCGAAGACATGCTCTACATATACAAATATACACATATACATACATAACATACATAACATAACATAACATAACATAACATAGCATACATACATACATACATGCATGCATGCATGCATGCATACATACATACATACCTACCTTCCTACCTACCTACCTACACACATACATACATAGATAGATAAGGAGAATAGGAAGTCGACTGGACCGTGCTAGAGATGCCGCCAGTGCGCTGTAATGTATAGACATACATACATATTTTATGTACATGTGTAGAAATGTCTATCTAGCGCTTGTGTGATGTGTTGTTGTTGTGTGGCGTCAGGAGCACAGCGTGTGGACCATGTTGGAGATGGTGTTGTGTGTCGTGGTGACCATGTTGGAGATGGTGTTGTGTGTGTCGTGTGGACCATGTTGGACATGGCGTTGTGTGGTGTCGTGTGGACCATGTTGGAGATGGTGCGCGTGCGCTGCCCAGTCGGCTCCAACAAATCACTACACACACACAACACACAACAGACAGCAGCCAATACATACAGCAATATGCCAATGGATCGATCGATGATCGATCAGTCAATCGGTCAATCAGTCAATCAATCCATCAATCAATCAATCAATCAGAGAGAGAGAGAGAGAGAGAGAGAGAGAGAGAGAGAGAGAGAGAGAGAGAGAGAGAGAGACCTTTCTCTCTGTTCTGAGATGCTGGGTTCGCTGTAGCTCTGCTTCGTATCTGTGTCACACACACGTACTTGTCTAGCAAGGTGATATGTAAGTGCGTCAACGCATTTGCAAAGTTTACATATACCAAAGTTTACATGTATATGTGCGTGTGAGTGTTGACGGCTCTGCTGAGTGTGCGTGTTGCACAGCAAGCTATAGCTACGTACATGTATGTGCACATGCATCTCTATTCCCCGTCACCCTGCATGTCAGTGCCGCACGCCGATGTTTAGCTATGCTGATGTATGTGCGAAGCATATGTGAACGCATGTGTCAAGTGCATATGTCGTTTTCACCGTAGCCTTGCTTGGTGTCTGTGTCACACTAGAAAGGAAAGCTACGTTTATGTCTGGGCGTAAACACACGTGTTGAGTGTAGATGTGTTTGTGTTGGTGCGTGTGCGTCTCGTTCATAGACCTGCTTCGTGTCTGTGTCTCGCACATGTATGCATTGCTATCTACATGTATGTGCGTATGCATGTATATACGCTCATGTGCAAATGTATTTGTGTAGCCCTCTGCTGCTTGGTGTCTGTGTCACACACCCAGGTTGTGTATATGTATGCGCGTATGCAGATGTAAACGCATGTGTGAATGTATATGGAAGAAGAAGAAGAAGAAGAAGAAGAAGAAGAAGAAGAAGAAGAAGAAGAAAGTAGAAGAAGAAGAAGAAGAAGGATAATAATAATAATAATAATAATAATAGTGCTTCTCTGTCAATGGCTGATGCATTTCTGCACATGCGCCTCCATCGTCTCACCCGTGAGGGGAGTACGAAGAATTGACGATAAGCTCTAATGACACCCCCGCAAGGGCAGTTCCAACACTTCCAGACGGGCCGGTATGTTCAATGAAAATACTGGTCCAGAAATAGACCGGTATGTTCAATGAAAATACTGGTGGCACCGACGGGAATCGAACTGGCGACAGGGCCCAGATGGTAGAACTTGACCACTGGGCTATCACGGTGTCCAAATAATAAT
>WBZZ01003178.1:72500-108680 GCA_019918135.1 Paulinella micropora | reverse complement strand
TGTTTTTCTCTCCATCGGTTTTTTCTTTTCTCTGTGTCACAGGCTCCTCTCTCTCTCTCTCTCTCTCTCTCTCTCTCTCTCTCTCTCTCTCTCTCGCTCTCTCTCTCTATGTATATATATATATATATATATGTATGTATATATCTTTCTCTCTCTCTCTCTCTCTCTCCGAGAGGCTCTCTCTCTCTCTCTCTCTCTCTCTCTCTCTCTCTCTCTTTTTCTCTTTCTCTCGCTTTGTCCTTTTGTATTCAAGTCTCCAGGTTACTTACGCTCTCAGGGCCTTACTGACTTCCTTTTCCGTATTAATATTGGTCCCGTCCGCCGGTGACTACCGTGCGCCAACATTATGGTATTGAATCCTGATTTCTCCATGTTCGGATTCTTGGCGTAAGATTCAGTAAAAATAGAAAAAGGTCCAGGGAATCGAGCAGTGAGACCTATTAAATAGACTCAGCTGGAAGCATGGCCCGGGCGGCAAATCAAGGGTTCAAGTATTCATTCACTTACGTCCCGATTCGGCCAAGAGGCCCCCGGGCATGATTCAGATTTTATGACCACATATGTATATAAATTGGTGGAGTCTCGGAATGTGCAATAGAAGACATGGCACTAGCTGAGTTGTGACGGCAGTCACGATCTCTTTGATACCACAGGCTCAAGTCACCTTCCATTCTATTAATATTAATATTTTTTTTTTAATTTTTTTTTTACAGTAAGCAAGATGTTTTTTTTTATTTTTTTTATTTATTTTTTTTTATTGTTGTTGTTGTTGCTGAAAGTTTCCTAACTTTTTTTTCCACTGAACGACTTTTAATATATATTACTAATAATTCAAGTGACTCTGAGAACGCTTGCTTTTCTTATATCTAGCAGAATGGGCCGAAACTCAATATTTCATTCAGCAAAGAACTTCAACTTCTTGTTCGAGAAATTTAGATTTTTAATAAGGCGGCTTAACCAACCACACTGATTGAACTGACTCGACGCCGGAATCATATAGTTCCCTGCCGGAACTGGATAGACTCCACCATACACAGACCGTGCATTAAAGTAACGTCCCCAACACACTCCAACTTTGAACTCTTTTCTTTTTTCGAACCAAAATTTTGAAGTACTGTTACAATCCCCGAAGATAGCGCAATAAAAAGTCGGTAATACAACCAGACACAAATCCCCAAAAGAGAATGATGTCTCGTTATATTAGCTCAGTGAAGCCGAAAAGAAAACGGCAACAGACCAAGGTTAAAATGGCATTAGGTCAAATCCGGCCAAACGATATTGAAAATAATGGGAAAAAACTAGGTGCACCTGACACCAGAAAAGGGTACTTTTTACCGGCTATCCGGGGGGTGATGCCTACAGTACCCCTTCCCGTTTTTTTGACGGAAATATGCAATATTTTCGTCATATAATTGCTGATTTCTTTTCTGCACAAACGCTACGGGGTGTCGCAACTAAGTGCATTAACCCACGGATAGACGGTGTAGTGGATATATAAAACGCATACGCCAGACACGAGTCAACTATAAATCTCCAGCCTCGTTTTTGTAAATAAAAACTCCTCCTTCCACACTTGTTGTCCCCCCCGTAACTTAATTCTGAGGCAGTATGTCAAGAACAAATAGTATTACTATTGCAATAAAAGCAGCGTTATAATTTTTCTCCTTCTCCAAAAACACTTCCGATCAGTAAATACATTGTCTTTTAATAACATACCCTTGTATTCAATCGGTTACCTTAATATAGTACTAGGGGGCCAGACCTAATAACTATATCCAAAGCCGGGGTGAGTGAGCCCGACCATGCGATATGCCGACACAAATAGAGACGGACCGTGCTGGTATGACGATATTAAGTATATCCAAAGAAAAAAATTTAATATGTCTACTATGAGAACATTTTTTGAGAACATCACACTGGATACTTGAAGCAGGGTCGTACCAGGAACACCATCGCTAAATTCACAAGCGATCCCCTTATACGGTGTCGTATCCATTTGCCGATTGACCCTCGCACTCATATGTTGCGATAAAAATGCCAAGTAACAACAATGGTAATATAAAAACATTTTAATAAGACATGATCTGACATGGGCACTATGAGATTAATCCACATGCAGCTTTCAATGTCCGACGCGTGATAAAAGAAAAAAATGTCACTTACTGCCTTCGTCGCCTAGCGCGAACCCCTTTGCCAGGTGGCGGGCCGCCAACAAAAGTCAAGTCAAACTTCGACTCCTCCAGAATGTCCCATATTTTGTTAGGGATGGCGCCCAAAGATAAGTCAAAAGGAATGTCAAGCACTCCTCTAGGCAGTGACTGAATAGTCCACGCAGTGTGGTCTTTGTCTCGAAGGGTAATATTAATATCATCCCATGTCTCGAGATTTTTCGCGTCCTTGTACACCGGTAAATATTGTCTAGCTTTTGGATCCTCAACAGGGTCCATGCTTCTCCAAAAATGGAGTACCGGTTGTATTGTTTTTGCTGCTAAGGATCTCTTCGATGTCCGTGCTGCCCGTGTAGTCTGCGGGACCGCCACAGCTCGCATGAGATAAAGATCTGAGAGAGTGTCATCGGCAACATGAGATTCTGCCGGTCTCAACAGATAAAAAGCGTCTCGGACCCACTTGATGGCCGCAATCGCCTCTCCTTCCTTCCATCGCACATGTCGAATGTCCACATTACCCGCGTTCGGGTTAGTGTCCTTCTCCCCTCCTCCTCCATGGACATCCGTCGCTCGCGTCGACCTTGCCACCTTCCTCGGTTGGTCGAAGATGAGATCGTTTTGCGCTCTCCTCCTCTGCGCCTCCGTGAACTTCTCCTTCGTACCGCCGCGGACTATGGGGGCTTTAGACTGAGTCCCCGCCGCGCTTTTGCGGTTTGAGTCTTCCTTACCCTCCTTCTCGGTCTCCTCCTTCTCCGTGACCGGTGCCCGATAGGCATTCTCCTCCTCTAAGGTATCCTCCTTCTGTATAGGCGGTACCTCTTGGAAGTCCTCCTTCATCCGTTTCAACGCCTCCTCAACGGATTCATCCTCAAGTAAGAAGGGGTCATATTTGATCAGCCTTCGAACATTCACAATCTGCATCTTCCCTCTACCCCTGATCTTATAATTCAGAGGTCCCATCTGTTCCATGATCTGGTATGGTCCTTTCCAGTGGGTAAACAGCTTAGAGCTAACCCCCTGGGACTTGAGGATGGTGCAAGAGTACAATATCCCCAACCTGGAAACGGACTTGATCTAAGTGCGCTTGTCGCACTCCTTGTGCGTCAGTCTTTCTGCGCTCCGCCTCCCTGTGCGCCGCAACTATTTGTTCCGCCTCCATCTTCGCTCTTAGTCTCATCCCGAACAACTCATCCTCATCTGCCCAAGTGTCTTTTGGATGCAGAAGTGAGGTTGGGATATTAGGCTCTCGGCCGTAAACCAATTGATATGGCGAGACTGAGCTCCTGGCTCCTCCTAATGCCGATGAGGGTAGACAGTTCATTGCAAAGGCAAATGAAGGTGCTGCCTCCACCCAGGCTCTCTGATTCTCCTTCTTCATACAGTACATCTTAAGCGAGGCTTTGAGAGGTCTATGTACCCGCTCGATCTTGCCATTCGCTCTCGGGTTATAGGCAGTAACATATTGCCATTTCATCCCGTAGTACTTAGATAGTCTGTCGATGACTTCATTATTAAAGTCAGAACCTCGATCAGAACATATCTTTCTAGGCACTCCGATCTGCGAGACGATCCTATCGATCAGAGCCTCCGCAGTTGTCTTGCCTGTAGCGTCCTTAACAGGAACAACCCAGACATAATTGGTGGCTCGATCTATTGCGGTAAGAAGGTATCTGTACCCTTCTGCCAATTCGGGGAAAGGTCCCACATGATCGATGTGTAAAAATTCAAACATCCCGGCGTGTAACGGGAATGTACCGATCAGGCCAAAGTTCGCCTTCAGCGGTGTCTTTGTGGTTTTGCATGGGATGCATGCGTCCACTTCCCTGTCTATCTCCTCCTTCATCCCTTTCCACCAAAATCGCCTCGCTATGAACCAATGAGTTCTTTGTCGACCCGGATGTGCCAGTAAGGGGCAGTTATGGGCTGCGACATATATAAAGCGCCTCAACTTCTCTGGTACCCAGAGAGTCCATTTGTCAGGCTGTGATGCAAATTTGCCATGCTGGCCCTTGTACCACAATAGCCCATCTCTCCACGCCATCTCCTTTATCTGATCTTTGATCTGTGGAGTCTTTTTAAGCTCATTAGGGTTCTTGTATAACGTTATGAGCTCCTTGAACTCCGGATCCGTCGCCTGTTGCTGCCTCCACGCGGTAGGCGAGGCGATATGGATAGTACCTTACTCCAACCTTACTCCTACCCTTTCCGGGTCTTCATCAAGCTCGCTTCGATTTTCCTGTGGAGGTTCAGTACAGACCTCAGTCGTCTCCTCCTCTTCTTTTATATTCGCCTTCGCGTTCTCGTATGCCTCATAAGACCACTCAGCGTCTTCGAGAACATGCGACTCACAGCATATGCCATGCTCCGGGCCTTGAGGACTATATCGTAGACCCGTGCGGTCATAACGAACGCCTCTTGCCATCTGCATCGCCTCTATGTGGCTCACCTCGTATACCTTGTCCGTGGACAGGTCCATCATCTCCACTGATGATACGAGAGCCGACACCTCCGACTGAAACTCTAGCCTGGAAAGGCTATCAGCGACTACGTTTCGCTTTCCCGGTAAGTAGACCATCGTGAAATTGAAACATGACAAGGAAGCTTGCCACCGCGCCAAACGGCCGGTTTGTTCATGATTCATC
This sequence comes from Paulinella micropora, assembly GCA_019918135.1. Classification (NCBI taxonomy): domain Eukaryota; phylum Cercozoa; class Imbricatea; order Euglyphida; family Paulinellidae; genus Paulinella; species Paulinella micropora. The sequence continues at coordinate 103,870 of WBZZ01003178.1, read as the reverse complement.
AACCAAAGAAGGCTGTGATGATCGATCCTAACCGTGAATAGAGGTCCTCCCCACAAGTATTCTCTGAGCATCTTGAGAGCCCATACTACTGCCAACGCCTCCCTCTGTCGCGTCTAACCCCAGGAAAGGGGGGAGGAATCTGCTGACTTTCTCGGCCATAGCGATCTTCGTGGCCACTCTTTGGCTGGCGGCCGTGCGGAGGTTTTCAGGGGGCCGGGCTTTTAATAAGAAAAAGTGGCGCGGACGCTGCGGCGGCCCGAGGAGGGCGCGAAGAGGGCGTTGGCGAGCCGGCACGCCAGGCCCCAGCAGGAGGTCCAGAGTAGCACCGCCGCCGCGCTCCACAGCGCCCACGAGGCAGCCCCGCCGCCCGCGGTCGTAGCCAGGGTGCCGGACAACACGGCCGCACTGGCCGTGGCGCCCAGCTTGGCGCCCAGCGTGGTAGCTACAGCACAGCACCCACACACACAGACCAGGTTGGTAACCGAGCACGACCTCGTTTTCCCTGGCCTCTCGCTAGCCTGCCTCTCTGTCCGCACCCGTAGCAGTGGCCAGCACCACCGTTAGTAGTGGCATGGAGGTCTTGGCCTTTCTGCTCTCTTGGTTGCACGCGTTCGGGAGTTTTCTAAGACGCCTTTCCCCTCTCGCCTCCTGTCAGCCCAAGGCGGGCGGGGGGGCGCTCTCCCCCGCCCTCCCCGCCGCCTGCAGGCCGCGCTCCCCACCCCGGCACGTTCCGCCGGCTAGACCCAGGCACCGGGGGGCGCCGGGGGCACGCCCCCGAGGCCCGTGCCCCTGCACGAGGCGGGGAAAGGGGGGGGGGGGGAGGAGGAGGGGGAGAGGAGGGGTCTCCCCCCCGTCCGGCACGCGGGCTGTCGGCGGGGGGAGCAGCCGGCGGCCAGACAAAGGCGGTCGGCAGAAGCGTGCTGGGCAAAGCGGCATGTTCCTTCTGTGGGCCGTCGGGGCCCTGGCCGGCCACCCCGCCGGGCCGAACTGCAGCGACGTGGTCCGAGGGGTCGAAAGCAAGCTGTCTGCCCTGAGCCCGGAGCCCGGCCGCGTCCCCTGGCTCTTGCACCAGTTCGCCCCCGGAACGGTAGATCCCGAGCGCGCGGCGCTGTACTGGGGCACGAGCCTGAGCTGGAGCCGCCTGTACCCGGGCTGGCTGCACGTGGTGTGGAGCCCGCTCCAGCGCGACTGCCTGGTCCGAGAGCACGAGCGCGAGCTAGCGCTGGAGCCCGCGCAGGCCCCCGACGGCTTCCTGCAGTACTTTATCCTGCTGCGGTACGGCGGCCTGTATGTGGACGCGGGGCTGGAAGCGCTGGCTCCTCTCCGTGAGCTGCAGGAGGGCTCCGTGCAGGCGCTGTTCTCGCTCGAGACCGGGGCGCTGGTGGCGGCGCGCCCGGGCGAGGCCATCGTCGTCGAGATCCTGACCGCGCAGCTCACCGAGCTGCGCAGCCGCCCGTCCCGTCCCTGGCAGTCAGTGGACCTGGCCCCCGTCGCGGCCAGCGCCGCGCACGATGCGCTCGCGGGTTTCCTAGCCGCCCACGAGCTGGGCGCCGAGCCAGGGCCGAAGGAGGACGGCCGGTGGATACTGTTCGCCAATAGCTCAGCCGACGGGCCCCTGTCCACCGTGCGAGTAGCCGTACCGGCGGCCCCCGCGGCGGGGCAGGACAGGTTCGTGTTGCTGGCGCAGGTGCTGTTCGGCGCCGGGAGCGCCGGCTTGTTGCTGTACCTGTTACTGGCGAAGTGCCGGCCGCGGCGCGGGGTGCCCTTCCAGCGCCTGCCGGACTGTGAGCTCTCGCACCGGGAGGCCTCGCGGGGCCTGGCCTCAGAAGTACACTATACGGATTAGGCGGCCGCGGCAGCCCGGGGCCGCGTGCGCCACGCGGCGCCGCCGGGGGGGGGAGAGAGAAGAGCGAGGCCAGGACAGGCCATTCTAAGTAAAAAGAAAAACAGTCTGGTAGCCAGGCCGGGACCGGTCGACTGAAACCTGCGGACTTTACTCTACTTTAATGCCAGTGCGCGCCAGCCCTGCCTGCCCCCGCCGGGCGTAACGAACCTGTAGCTCCTCCCCCCTCTCCCCCCTCCACGGACTACGTCCGGGCCGAGGCCCGTGCCAGGGCCGCCCGCACGCACTCGGCGGTGGCCTGGTCGAGGTTGACCAGCCTGATCTCCTGCAGCGCGGGGCGGCGGTCCCGGCGGCAGAATTCCGCACAGGTCTCGACGATAATCCGCACGCCCTCCTCCCGGGGAAAGCCAAAGATCCCAGTCGAGATCGCCGGCACGGCCAGCCAGCGGAACCCACTCCGGTCGGCCTGCTCGAGCACGGCTCGCACGGCCTGGGCCAGTCGTTGGCGGTGCTCGGGGGTTAGCGGCTCCCCTGCCCGGACACAAGGGCCCACCACATGCAGTATCGCCTTCGCCCGCAGCGTGCCTGCAGTGGTCGTCGCGACCTCGTCCAGCCACAGCCTACCGCCATTACACTGGAGCCAGGCCTGGCTCTCTCGGTTGATGGCCTCACCTCCGCGTACTACGAGCGCTCTAGCCACCCCACCGTCGTGCTTAAGCAGGGAGTTGGCGGGGTTCACGAGAGCACCGCGGCCGTCCCCAGCCTCGTCGCAGAGATCGCCTTGGTAGGCGCGGAGGAGGGGTCCGTCCGGGCGGGGGCGCCATTCGACCGCGCCGGGTATAGCCTGCGTGTAGAGCTCACCGAGACTGCCATAGTGCAGCAGGCTGATGTCGAGCACGGGGCCCGGGCCCGCCCCCGGGACCGGCATTTCTCGCACCCGGTCGAGGGCCCAGTTGAGCGCGGCCGCGATAGCCCCGGGGGGTTGCCAAAGGCCCCGCCCCCGACGGAGGTCAAGAAGACTGGCACGGGACGACGCGGGACCGATCGCCAGTAGCGCCTCCACGCAAACAGCAGGGTGGCCTCGTACAGAGCTTCCAACACGAGCCGGGCCAGCGGGTACCAGTCACCCACGCTGCCGTCATTCGGATCCACGGCGTACGTAAGGCCTAGCGCAGAACATAGCGCCTGGTGCACGAACTGCCGGGGGGCGGCAGCCCGCGGCGTGGGCAGCCAGAAGGTGTCCCCCTGGCGCGACGCGAACGGCACCTCGGCCCCTTCGACGAAGCCCAAGCACAATTTGTCCCGGAGCTCTTGCCGCTGGACGTCCGTGTATTGCAGCAGATGCTGCCCGATGAGCTTCATGTCCTGGCGGCCGCAGAACACGTAGCCGTTCTGCACTCGCAGGAAGCCCTCGCCGTCCTCAATCCGGTCCTGCAGTTGGCCCCGCAGGTGCTCGCGGACGCCCGAGAGGTTATCCGTCGGGATGGTGTGGTACTGCCGGTAGAAGAGGGCCGGCGCGGTGGCCAGCACACAGTCGGGGCCCTGCGTGTGGTCCGAATAGTAGCAGGTGATGCCCCTGTCAGGTGCATGCTGGGGGGAGGGTGCCTCCCGGCAGTTGAACTGCGACGCGACCTGAAAGACAGCGCCGTGGTGCCGTGGATCGCAATGCTCATTAAAGGCCGAGCAAGTCACGCGGTGCGTCACCGACACGGACGTGCGCCCCCGGCCTGCCGGCTGCCCGCGGGCGTCCTCGAGCACACTAGCCCTGAGCGCCCCTAGCGCCAGGACCTGGAATTTGCCCGCGGCGAACGTCCGGACCGGCCGGCCCGGGACCTCGAAGCGCAGGTAGGTGTTGTTTGGCTTCGTGAGGACCTGGTACCACTGCCGGAGGTCGTCGGGCACAGGTTTCTCAGAGCCACGCTTCTTTTCCGCCAAGCCGAACAGCAGTTCGAACCAGTCGTCGCCAGTGGCCGAGGGCCCGTGCTCCGGGCGGTCGCCCGAGCCACTCCTGCGCTCGCCGATGGCCGGGGGCCCGTGCTCCAGGCGGTAGCCCAAGCCCCAGCTGCGCAGGTACCGCAGGTCTAGCGTCATTCGCAGCAGCAGCGTCGGTGACTCGTGCCGACCGGCCAGCACCCGGGAATTGGCCCAAGCGCGCCAGGAGGGCTCTCGCGGTGTGGCGTACAGCAGGTCCAGGAAGCTGGCCAGGTAAGGAGGCAGCGCGCTCCGGCGCACGGCCTGGGCCTCGGGTGTGTCAGCGTTAAAGGAGAAGCGAGCCGCCCGGTCTTGGCCCAAGGGGACACACCACAGCTCGGCAGTGGGCATTTGTTAGACCACGGGGGAGAGGCCCAGGCGGCGAAGCAGGGAGAGGGGAGAGGAGGGGGGAGTCCTCGAGGAAAAGAGAAGGGGAGGGGAGCTGCCTCCGACGACCGCGAGCCAACGCGGGGGTGGGAGGGGAGCGCCCCCAGTCCGGGGCAACCGGCGGCCCGGGGCCCTCGCAGCGCATCCGGTGTGTGCGGGGGCAAGCCCCTCGTGTTCCTCTGCCCTCGGGACCGCCCCCCTCTCCGAATCCGCCCTGGCGGCAAGTCCGCCGGTGCCCTGTGCACGCGGCGGCCGAGGCTCGCCCCCCTGGGGCACACAAGCTGTGCAGCCTACTCTAGGCACCCAGAGACCACTAGAGGGAAGAGGGAGAGAAGGCGTGCAGCCTGTCATCACTGCCCTGCTCTTGCCTGCGCCCAGAGCTAAACAAGCTAATAAGCGCCGCCGGTACCGGAGAGTGTAAGCTAGTCAGACTGACCTAGAAGTTTACTGGGCCAGTCTGTGCACGGCTGGCAGGCCAAGCTTAGTCAGTCTTTTAATCAAATCAAAAACAAGTAACAGCTGGTTTCGGTAGGCTAGCCCCTACCGACTAACTAATTTCAGCACTGTCCAGGCCGGCGGCTAGGCCGAATCGTCCACTTCCGCCTGCAGCACGGCGTGGATGCGAGCACGGATCCGCGCGATTCCTTGCAGCACTTGTAGGCGTTCGTCGGCGGAGTCGGGAAGGTGGCTGTCGCTGACGCCCGCGTTGCTCAGCGCTTGCCCCAGGATAGCCCGTACGTAGCCCGGTCCCTGCCTGGGCAGCCCCTGCTGCGCATAGCTCGCATCGACGCTGGGCTTGGCTGAGTCGCACAGAAAGCGGAGGATCTCCTGGGCGTCCTTGGACAGCGTATTCACGGCAGCAGAGCTTACATTCTGTTGGTCAGGCATCGCTGTGGGTAGGCCGCGAGTAGCAGGAGCTAGGTCGTCGTGGGTTGAAAGACGCAGGTCTTGTGAGCCGGTCGTGGCGAGCCTGGCCAGAGCGCGCCCCCCAGCGCGCGCCCACCCAGCACGCGCGTTGGCAAAAGCGCGCGCGTGCTCGTGTCACGCATGTTCCATCGGCGCGCGCGTGCCAGTGTCTGGTGTAAGGGGGGGGGACGCGCCCCCCCCCCGTCGGCGGCGCCGGGCGCGCGCCGGGGCCGAGCGGCCTTCCCCCTCCCCCCCCCGTACGACTGGCAGTCGCACGCGCGGCCGCACGCGCGGGGGGAGGGGAAGAGGCGTGCCCCCCCTGTCGGGGCGCCGGCGCGCGCCCGACCTGCGCCCAAGGGGAAGGGCTTGCCCCCTCCCAGCGCGCGGCACGAAGACGCGTGGCACGGGCACGCCCGCCCCGGCCGGGAGCGCGCTGGCCAGGAGCGCGCTGGCCAGGCTCGCCCCGACCGGCTCCCACTATACCTGCGTCTCGCAACCCACGACGACCTAGCTCCTGCTACTCGCGGCCTACTCGTCGCGATGCCTGAGCAACAGAATGTAAGCTCCGCGGCCGTGAATGCGCTGTCCCAGGACGCCCAGGAGATCCTCGGCTTGCTGTGCGACTTGGCCAAGCCCAGCGTCGATGCGAGCTATGCGCGGCAGGGGCTGCCCAGGCAGGGACCGGGCTACGTACGGGCTATCCTGGGGCAAGCGCTGAGGCACGCGGGCGTCAGCGACAGCCACCTCCCCGGCTCTGCCGACGAACGCCTACAAGTGCTGCAAGGAATCGCGCGGATCCGTGCTCGCCCCCGCGCCAGGCTGCTGGCGGAGGTGGACTATTCGGCCTAGCCGCCGGCCTGGACAGGGCTAAAGTTAGTTGTTCGGTAGGAGCTAGCCTACCGCCAACCAGTTGTCACTGTTGGCTTCTTTAAATGACTGACTAAGCTTGGCCCGCCAGCCGTGTACCAACCGGCCCGGTCGACTTCGGTTGGGTCCGCCCGACTAGCTGACACCCCCCCCCCCCCACTGGCTAGGTCCGCCTGACTAGCTGACCCCCTCGGGTACCGGCGGTGTGGGTAGCCACGGCGGGCCACGCCGGCACGAGGCCCGTGCCCCCACGCGGGCGCCTCCTCCCTTCATCCCTCCTCGCCGGCCGGCCGACCAGGGGCCGGCCTCCCTAGGGGGGCGTTCTCCCCTGTGCGGCGGGGAGGGGGGCCGCGCGCACGCCCCGGGGCACGGGAAGGGGGGCGCCGCGCACGCGGGCCCCCCGCCTGCCCCGGTCCAGAAGCCCAGCTCGCCCGACACGCAGCAGCACCCCGCGAACTCATTCAGCCCGGCGCTATGCATGGTACCACGCGCACCTATACCGTCCTGCACCCCCGGCAGCCCCCCGTCCAGCTGGTCTTCGCCATCGAGGAGGAGCCCGGGGCCCCGCGCGCGGAACTCCGTGACGGCTGGCGTCGCTTGCTGGACTACGTGTGCGACCCCGCCCACGGCTTGCCTGTCCACCCCTGGGCCCAAGAGGCGCTGCCGCTGCTGCGGCGCGTGCTCGCCCAGCCAGACTTCCTGGCGCACTGTGCCGAGCTGGACCGGCAGGAGGAGCAGGCCGCGGGCTACAGCGAGGGCCAGCTCCGGGAGCTGGTCCGGCGGGCCCCGGAGGTGCGCCTGCCGCTCCTGGACGGACCCTGGCGGGAGGGCGACTGGGCTAGCCTCCGCGAGGTCGTAGCCGCGCTCAGCGCCGCGACGGACCCTTACCAGCACTTGCAGGCGCAACAGGACGCCGCACTGCTGTACGGGCACGACCTGGGGAGCCCGGGGGCGGCGGCGACGAGACCTCGAGCCGCCGGTGGCTGCGCCTCCACCCCTACACCCAAGTGGTGCACACGGCGCGTGCAGCGCTGGCCTCGGAGCTGCTGGGTGGTGGGCAGAGTAGGCCGCGGGCCCGGGCTCGCAAGAAGCACAAGGGCGAGGAGCGCGCGCGCGGCGTACTGGTGCCGGCGGCGCTGGCGGAGCTAGCGGCCCGGGACGAGCCCGTTGTGCTGAACGTGCTGGCCCGCCAGCTGCTGCTGCGAGAGGCAGAGGACCTGCAGGCCGTGGTAGCGGAGCTGCGAGAGTCGACGCGCTGGCAGCCCGGGATGCTGGGCCGGCCGCTGCCGGCGGCCGGGCGCGGGGCGCTCGTGGCCAGCAACGCTTCTGCTCCTGCCTGTACGTTGCGGCGATGGCGACGCAGGCCGCGGCCGGCAGCGTGGAGAGCCTGGGCGGCCTCCAGCAGCGCCAGGTGCTGCACTCGGTGCTGGACACGCTGCGGGCCCTGCAGGACCAGCTGCTGGGCTGCGGTGCCGGCCTGGTGGCCAAGCAGCGCTGGCTGTACGTGCTGTACCAATGGGCCAGAGTGTGGGAGAAGACCTGCCAGGCGCTGAGCGCGGCCGCCCTGGAGCTGTACCGCACGGCGCTCGAGGTCCTGCCGCTGGGGCTGGCCCCGGTGCTCCGGGCCCCGCACACGGCGGACAGGGGCGCGGCGCTGCTGCGGGTGGACCCCGTCAGCCGGGAACGCCGGCTGGCGGTGCTGCCCTTGTTGGGTTCCGGGCTGGGCCGGCGGGGGGGCCAGACCTTCTGCTTTGCCGCCGACGCCCGGGGCGAGCTGCAACACCGGGCCTGCCCCCTGCGCCTGCTGGCCGACAGGGCGCGGGGGCGCCTGTACCTGCCCATGCACTGCGCGCCCGGCACGAGGGGCGTGGCGACGCCGCAAGAGGCGGTGCAGGAGACCCGCCGGGCGCTGCAGGCCCTGGCCCGGTTGCGCTGCGTGGACCCGGCGAGTTCGGACCTGTTGGCGAGCCTGCCCTCGAGCGTGGACGGGCCCGTGGGGCCACGGGGCCCGGCCAGCCCACGGCTGGCGCTGCTGCCCGACACGTTTGCCACCGGCGCGGAGGAAAAGGATTGCTCGTTGACGAACTACCTGGTCTACCTAGGCACGACCCTCGCCGGCGGCACGGCGCACCTCGGCGGGGCCTGGCCGGGGCGCGCGGACGAGGCCGGGGGTGCGGCCTGGTTCGTGGCGCAGCCGGCGCAATCGGTGCGGACTTGGACCGAGCAGCAGGCTATAGAGGAGCTGGCCCACAGTTTCGTCGTCTGCGAGTGCTGGGCCGGCCGCGGCCGCTGCACCCAGTGGCTCCGGCGTTGGTGGGGGGAGTCCGGCGGGGAGCGCCTGCAACTCGTGGTCGACGCGCGGGCCGCGTGGGACCAGCTGCGGCCCGCCGACGCCACCGACCACACGGACCAGGGCCGGGCCCAGTTGTTTGTGCTGGCCGCGTACCTGGGGCCCCGGGCGGCGGCCGCCCCGGATCAGCCAGCCGGGGCGGAAACTCCCCGAGGGGAAAAAGAGGACGAGTCGAAGTCAGAGGACGAGTCGGAGTCAGAGGACGGGCCGGAGCCAGCGGACGAGCCGGAGCCAGCGGACGAGCCAGGGTCAGAAGACGAGTCGGAGTCGGAGGACGAGCCGGACGAGGAGGCTCCCCCAGCAGGGGGCGAGCTCCCTGCGGGCGGAGGGCTGTAGTAAAGAGCCGGGGTCCCCGGAGCCAGAGAGAGAACGCGCCGGGCAGGTTTTTTTAGCCGGTTCATGCATGCTCGCGCGCTCTCTCTCTCTCTCCGTCTACCTGGCTGCAGGGGGGCCCGCCTCTGCGTGCTCAGTACAAGCGAATTAAGGCCGGGGGGGGGAAGGGCTAACCCCCTCACTCTCCCGCTCTCCTCCCTAGCCCATCCGCCAGGGAGCAGGAGGCCAAGGTAGTTGTCGCGCTTATTGTTCCTGCTAGGTAAAGAGATACCACTAACTTTTTCTCCCGCCGGCGGATTTTGGACATGGCTCAGAGCCAAAGCGCTAGGTGGAGGGCGAGGACGGCTCGGTACGCCCAGGCTGCCGCGCAAGGCGACGCCCGGGCCCAATACCGCCTTGGGTTCTTGTACTACGAGGGCGAGGGCGTGGCACGAGACTTTGCCCTGGCCGTGCAGTGGTTTACTCAGGCAGCTACGCAGGGCGACGCGGTCGCTCAGTACATGCTCGCTGGCTGTTACGCGAGGGGCCGGGGGGTGGCAGCGGACATTGCCAAAGCACTGGAGTGGTACGGGCGAGCGGCTGCACAGAACCACAAGGGCGCCCTGCGGATGCTGGGCCTTCTGTATTATTTCGGCCACGACGTGCCCGAAGACCGCGCCAAGGCCAGGGAGTGGTTCACGCGAGCGGCCGAGCAGGGCGACGCCAGGGCCCTGCAGTGGCTCGCCAGGAAGAGCATGGCCCAGAAGTCCGACAAAGCAGCCCCCGCGCCAGACACTGTTCCGGGGCCATCATGCTAGAACGTGTATTTTCTTTTATTTATTAAAAAAAGACGACTTTTTTAAAAATCCAAAACTTCCGAGCCAGGCGACGTACATTTCTGCGCGCTGGTAGCCGCGCGACCTGCCGCGTTGTTCGGTGACGACGGAGTGCGGAAAAGCCCCATGATACCAACTTGTTCTTTGCTGGGTTGTCCCGCGGGCGGGGAGGGGTCTTGGTCCGCCGCGAGTGCTGTCCCTGCCCCGAGCCTAGGCCTGCTGCAGGAGGTCAGAGGAGGGACGAGTGCCCCGCGAAGAGGAGAGGCCCCCCCCTGGCTGGCACGCCCGCGTCTATTCGCGCCAAAGTCCTGCGCGCCAGAGCTGCCAGGCCGCGTCTTCGGGCCTCGGGCCGGCCGGCCAGACGGGATAGTCGGGTGGGGGCCTAGGCCACCTCTTGGACTTGTCTTTGCGCTTCTTGAACATGGCCAACGCGGGTAACAGGCGCAGCGTCAATTGTGCCGCCCACCACGTCGCGGGCGTGGCCGGGGGTGGGCAGGGGGGAGGGGGGGAGGCGGCGCCGGACACACGGCAGGGCGGAGGAGAGTCTTCTTTTCTTCCCCCCCCTCTTCCGCCTCGCGCCAGCGGACCCGCTGGCACGCCCCCCCCCCCTCCGTGCGCCCCCCCGGGGCCAGCGCGGCCGGGGGTCAGAACGGCCGGGGGTCAGAACGGCGCCGGCGACCGCACGGAGTCGCGGTCGGAGGCACAAAGGATGCTGCCCAAGTGGGAAGTTCTGCTAGCCGGGCTGGGGCTGCCCGACACGGTCCCCGCGCTAGCGTCTGTGCTTTGCGGGCCGCTCGCGCTGTTGCTGTTGTGGTACCTAGCCTGCTCGCTCCTGGGCGCGGTGGAGAACGCCCAGCACCAGCTGGCCCGGGACCAGGAGGCCGAGCGGTCGCGGCGTGAGCTGGAACGCCTGCTCGGGCTCAGTGCGCGCCTGGAACGGGACAGACAGCACTGGCGGCAAGGGCTAGCGTGCCTCCGGGAGGTGCTCAACACACTGGACCAGACCCAAAGAAGCCTAGCCGAAGTCCGCGCGGGTCTGGAGTCACTGTGTCAGTCCGCCGGTGGCCAGCCAGGGCATGGGGGTGAGCCGGGGCACTTGCCGTGCCTGCATGAGCAGGCTCACTGGCAGGCAGAAGAAGACGAAGGCTCTGACTAGCTACCCACCGTAGCGCTGGCGACCGTCCGCACAGTTCTGCCTCTCCTTGATTAAACAGCATGAGCACTACAAGGCTTGGCCCGGGGGAGGACCTAGCCCCCCCCCCCCCCTCGTGCTGGCGGCCGGGGGGCGCCGGAGGGAGGTCTGTGTCCAAGAGAGAGAGAGAGAGAGCAGCTTTTTTTATCTACCTGAGCACGCAGGGGGGGGGGGGGAGGAGAGGAAGCCGCCTCCCCCCCGAGCCCCGAGCACCGGCCGCCCGCTCAGGGGGGCTACCGGGCGGGCGCGGGCCGGGTGCAGACAAAGTCAATGACGTAACAGGCGGCCAGCAGGCTGCAGACCATGTGGCGCCGGGTGGGGTCCTGCGTGGCCAGATCACGCGCTAACTCCGCCAGGGCCGAGGAGGCCTCATCGTCCCCGGGAGGGTGCTCGGCGACCGGCGGCAGCCCCCCCACGGCGCGCCCGGACGGGTGCTCGGCGACCGGCGGCAGCCCCCCCGCGGCGCGCCCGGACGGGTGCTCGGCGACCGGCGGCAGCCACGCCGCGACGCCCAATGGTTCCTGGACGGCGGCGCGGGCCCGGGCGGCGCGCTGCCGGGCGGCCCTGGCTTCTAGTGCTTGGAACTCCGGGCGCCGGCGAATAAAGAGTTCGGAGTAGAGCCACAGCTGCGCGTCCGTGGGCCCGCCGGCCTGGCCGGGCCGCAGCGCCTGCCACCACTGCTGGCGCCCGGCGGGCGCGGCCTCGCCCGCCGACCCCGGGTGCAGCATTTCGTAGGACGCCGTCCAGGCGCCCAACGCCCGCCCGGGCTGTAACAAGGGCCGGAGCTCGGGGCGCGTCTGGCACGCGGTATAGAACTCGGCCGCGAGTTCCGGGTCGAAGTAGCTCAGGGCGTGGCCAAAGCGGTCGTGGTAAGCAAAGAGGTTGGCGGCCACGAGGGTCGGCGCGGCGTGTGCATCCACGCCTAGGCCAAAGATGGCGTGCCGCAACCGGAAGGCGGGGGCCGGGGCACCCCCGCTCGCGCACTCGCGGCACAAGGTCTCGAACGCACTGCGCACGGCCACGTCCCGGCCGCCCCCGCGCTCGTCCACCAGGCCCCCCCCCGCGTCCAACAACCACACCTCCCGGACGGGCCGGTAGGACTGCAGGCACGCCCGCAGCAGCTGGCGCAGCGCCCGGCCGGCCCCCCGGTCCGCCGCCCGGCCGGGGCTCGCAAACACCAGGAGCTCTGTGCCCTGCGCGTGGGACAAGGCCTCCGATTCTTCCAGCAGGGTTTGGTACTTGAAGTCGGGCCGGGCGAGCGCCTCCTCCGCGGCCTGCTGCCCCCGGTGGTAGCAGGCCCGCAAAGTCGTGGGTCAGGGCGTGCACCAGCTCCGCGTGGGTGTGGGGCTTGAGGCGCAGCGTGCCCGGCAGGCCCGGCGCCGCGCCCGCGAGCACAAAGCCCAGGTACTGGGCTAGAGCCTCCGGCCCCAGGCCGCCGCGCACACAGACCCCCTCGCGCGTGTAGCAGCCCCTGGCGAGCGCGGCCCGGTACTCGGCTAGCTCGTAGCCCGCCGCCAGGACCACCCAACGCCCCGCTAGCTCGCCGGCCCGCTCGGGCTGGCCGCGTTTGGTCGCCGCGAAGCCCAGGGCCATGGCCGTATCACCGCCGCCGCCCGCGCCTACCACCACGCGGGTGGGGGCCGCAGCGGGAGCTCCGCCGGCCGGAGGCACAGCGGACTGCGGCGTGAGCCCGCCCATCGGGGTGCGGGGCCGCGGTCAAATGTCTGCGCTACCGTACTGGGCCGGCGGGCGGGGCCGGCGGGCGGGGCCGGGGGGGCAGGGCGGCGGTGGCCAGAGGGAGGGACACGCTCTCCCGGGCGGCGGGGGGGGGGGGGGGGGGGGGAAGAAGGAAGGGGAAAGGGAAGAAGGCCCCGCCCCCTGGACCAGGAGGGGAGCCAGGCAGAGAGAGGGGGAGGGACGGGGTGCGGCTGGCGGAGGGCCGTCAGCCCAGTGGGTGGCTGACGCACCACCGGTGGTCGCGGCAGAAAGAGCACCGGGGATGGAGGGCCAGACCTCCCCGGCCAGCGCGGCCACGGCGGACGGACCCCCGCCGCTGGAAGATCGGGACGCCGATATCATGGCGGAGCTCTGTGAAATGCTAGACGTGGACCTGGGTGGGGCCGAGCGGAGCGCGGATCCCTGGGGAAGAGACGTGTCCCCCCCCCGGGCACCCGCCCGGGCGCAGGCCGAGCCGCCCAGCGTGCCGATGAGGCAGGCCGACGCAGATACTTGGGCGGGCGCCGAGCTGCTGCCAGTGCCCGCGCAGGCCGGGCCGCTCCCTGCGCAGGCGGACGCCGAGCCGCCCCGAGCGTGGGCGGAGGAGGCCGAGCTCCTGCCAGTGCCAGCGCAGGCGGACGCGGGGCCGCCCCGAGCGTGGGCGGACACGGGGGCTGGCGCTCCGGTGCCAGCGCAGACGGACGCGGGGCCGTCCCGAGCGTGGGCGGACGCGGGGGCTGGCGCTCCGGTGTCAGCGCAGGCGGACGCGGGGCCGTCCCGAGCGTGGGCGGACGCGGGGGCTGGCGCTCCGGTGCCAGCGCAGGCGGACGCGGGGCCGCCCGAGCGCAGGCGGACGCGGGGGCGCGCTCCGGTGCCAGCGCAGGCGGACGCGGGGCCGCCCGAGCGCAGGCGGACGCGGGGGCGTTCTATGCCCCGGTGCCAGCGCAGGCGGGCCCCCGGCTGCCCCCCGCGCCGCCGGACGGGGCGAACGCCCAGCTCCCGGACACCCTCCGGAGCCACGCCGCCGGGTTGACCCCGGGGGACCCGCCTTTCGGCGGTGAGCCCTCCGGCGGGGCTCCGGAGGGCGCCCGGCCCCCCCGGCCCCCGGGGGCGGGCGCTACGGGGGCGGAGGCCGGGGGGGGCCGGGGGGCGGGCCCCCGGGGCCAGCCCGGCGCTAGGGGCAGGGCCGCGCCGGCCGCTGCAGACGGAGACCGACTGGGCCTGGTGGAACGAGGTGCACGCCAGCAAGCACGGGGGCTCGTTGCTGCGCTATGACACGGACAGCGCGCGGGTGGTGTTCCGCCACGGCGAGACGCCCTCCCGCGGCGCCGAGGCCGACAGCGTCATCGGCGAGTGCCCCTCCGGGGTCTGCGTCTTGTACAGCGGGCAGCGGGCGCACTCGTACAGCCCCAAGGAGAACAGGCCCATGCCGATTCGTTCGCGCCAGTGCGTGCCCGCCTGGGTGCTGCGCTGTTTCCACCGCCACCCCGGCACGGCGAGCACGCGCGGGTCCGCCCAGCCCCCGCGCAAGGTGCAGTACGAAACACCGTTGCTGCCGCCAGAGCTGCTGGGCCTCTGCGCCGGGCTGGGCGACGAGAGCCGCACCTCTACCCGGGGCCTGGACCTGACGACCGCCCACCAGTGGCACCTGCTCCTCTTCTACGCGTGCCTCGAAACCCTGATCGGCCCCCCGCCCTGGGAAAGCCCCCGCGAGCCACGGTCCTGCAGCTGGTCGCAGGTGCTGCTGGACAAACTGCACTGCCGGCGCACCGAAGGCGCCCCGGCCACGGAGGACGGGGCGGCGCGCGAGGAGCTCCTGCCGGCCCAGGTGGCCCAGAACCTGGCCCAGCTGCTCAGGCTGGTGCTGGCGGTGCAGGTCGCCGAGGACGACGTGCAGCAGCTCTGTGCCTACGCCCGCCGCAACGCCTTCCTGGTCCGGAGTTACCTGTCGGGCGCCGTGGTGGGAGCGGTCCTGAACCCCTTCCTGGCCCAGCTGCCGGCGGCGGAGGACCACAACGTGAGCCTCATGTTCGACAGCGATGCAGTAGGGCTGCTGTGCGCGGCCCGGCACCTCCGGCCCGGGGAGGCGCTGTCCCTGCCGCTGGAGCCGGAGGCCCGCTTCGCCGCCGACGGCCGGCCGGCCCCCGAGGACCCCGACCCCGCCCTCGAGAGCCACTACGGACGGCCCGCGGCGGCCTCGCTGCTGCAGCTGGAGGCCCGCACCCGGGAGCAGGTGCTGTCTTTGTCGGCCGCGATCGCCCCGCGGGCGCTGCCGGCCGCCGCCGAGCGAGACCTCATCGTGCAGCTCAGCCTGTACGTGGCGAGCGACCTGGCCACCGCGTGGGGCTGGCAGACGCACACCCAGTCGGCCATCCTGCGGGCCGAGCGGCACGGCCAGCCCCCGGAGCACGGGAGCCGCGCGGCCTGGTGGCAGGACCTGACGGCGCTGGAGGACGCCCCCGCGGGCCTGGCCTTACACCTGGCCCTGCTGAACGGCTTTATGCTGCTGCTGCACCGGCGCGGGGCCAAGTCCTTCGTCGAGGCCCTGGCCGGCGTCCCGGAGGCCGTCGACGGGCGCCCGGCGGGCGTGGCTGACGCTCGCTACGCACAGCAGATCTTCTGGCTGCGGACGCTGACCGCCCAGCTCGCCAACACCGCGCGCCTGTTCTTCGAGGCAGCCCCGCACGCGCTGTACACGGACGCCAAGGCCCCGGCCTCCGGCCCGACGCACGACCTGCGCCTGTGCGTGCGCCTGTTGCTGTCGGTGCTCGTGCTGTACCGCCACCTAGAGCACGTCAAGGTCACCCTGCTGCAGGAGGCCAGGCGGGGGGGCGACGCCCGGGAGGGCGTGCTGGCGGAGCACTTGTCGGCCGCGGTGTGGTCGTTGCCCGGCGCGCACGCGCACACGTCCGAGCAACTGCGCGAACGACTGGAGTGCAGCCTGGACCTGTTCCCCGTCTCGCACCTGAAACCGGACCAGCGGGAGCGCTGCATCAACGACATGGAAGCGGCCTACGCCCTGAGCCTCAAGCGGCCCCGGAAATAGCCAGACTAGCGTGTTCGACTCTGTACCACTCACCCTGGCCGCTAAGTATTGTAGTACAGCAAGTGGGTGGCTTTAATAAAACAAAAAACCTAACCAGTTGGAGCGGGGCTAGGCTAGCGAGTGTGGCGCGCAAGTCGAGGCGCTTGGGCGCCCCGCAGGGTACAGCGGATTAGTACGAGCCGCGGCAGCCCTAGGTACCCAAACCTGAGGCAACGCACTAGCCGCGTTCGGTCAGGAGGGGAGATCGCGGCCTCCGAAACCCGGCAGCGAGGGTAGTACCTCCCCAAGGTAAAGCACGTGTGCCTGCCTCCCTCCGTACTTCCCTTCCTTTCGTGGTCGGGCGTCGCCGCCGCCAGCGTAGACACTCCTCTCTCTCTCTCTCTCCCCTCCCTTACACACACACTCCTTCCTCTTCTCTCCCCCCTGGGGCATCCCGCCCAATCGCAGCAGGTGTCGGTGGCAGCCCTAGGTATCCAAAGTTGCCACGCGACACACTCGCGGCCCCGCTTCCTCCCTCACGCGCCCTGGATGGTAGACTCCGGCCTCGTCCCGGGGCTAACCCCCAACCCGCAGCTCCTGCGCTGGCTGGGCTGGACCGACTTGACGGCGCTGGCGTGTGTCTCACCGGAGTACGACCGGTTGCTGCGAACGCCCGCGGCCTGGCGGGCGGCCGGCGACCGAGAGCTGGACCTGGTGGCCCGGCCGCAGCTCCGGCCCCTGGTGCAAGTCTGGGGACAGGCCTGGGGCGCAGGGGCCCGGCCTCGGGTGCCCAAGCTGGAGGTGCTGGCAGACGCGCAAGACCCCCTAGCAGAGGTTCGCGCGCTCGGTCTAGTGTCCGCATCGAGAAGCTAGTGGTAAAATGCTCGGGAATTTCGGTCGAGGTGGACGTGCGCGCCTTTCATGCAACCCGGGCGTTGCTGCTCGGCGCAGTCGAAGCACTCCCGGACCTGCAGCAACTGGACTTAACACGCTTTAGACCGATGATGAATACCTGGTTTTCGTCCCTGGCACGGCTGCGACAGCTAAAACACTTGGAATTGGGAGAGTGTATCGGAATGACGGGGGCAGGGTTTTCGCCCCTGGCCAGGATGCGACAGCTGCAACACTTTGCCGTGGGCGCGTGCCGGCTGATGACAGATACAGAGCTTAAGTATTTGGAGGGGCTGCAGAACCTGCAACACCTAGACTTGGCTTTTTGTTTGCAACTCACGGGGAGGGTTTTATCACTTGGCCAAATTGAAAAACCTGCAACACCTAAGCTTGAGGTTTTGTGTGCAACTCACGGGGGAGGGATTCCAGCATTTAGCCCAGTTGACAAAGCTGCAACACCTAGACTTGGGGCTTTGCAGACTCCTAACGGACGAGTGGCTGGCGCGCTTGGCTGGGCTGCCGCGGCTGCGACACCTAGACTTGACCGGCTGCGAAAGCCTGACAAACGCGGGGTTGGTGCACTTGGCTAGGCTGCCGCGACTGCAACACCTAAACTTGCGCTCTTGCAAATGGCTGACAGACGCTGACGACGCCGGGCTTGCGCACTTGGCGTTCATGCGCCAGCTGCGACACTTAAACTTGAGCTCTTGCCAAGGCCTGACGGGCGCGGGGCTTGCGTACCTGGCGCCCATGCACCAGTTGCAACACCTAGACTTGAGCTCTTGCGAAAGCCTGACAGACGTGGGGTTAGCGAGCTTGATTGGGCTGCCGCGACTGCAATACCTAAACTTGAGCTCTTGTGCCTCGCTGACAAACGAGGGGTTGGCGCACTTGGCTAGGCTGCCGCAACTGCAATACCTAAACTTGAGCGCTTGCGAATGGCTGACGGACGCAGGGCTGGTGCACTTGGCTAGGCTGCCGCGACTGCAATACCTAAACTTGAGCGCTTGCGAATTGCTGACGGACGCAGGGCTGGTGCACTTGGCTGGGCTGACGCGGCTGCGAAACCTAAGATTGAGGTATTGCACGGGCCTGACGGACGCGGGGTTGGTGCACTTGGCTGGGCTGCCGCGGCTGCGACACGTAGACCTGAGTCGTTGCTGTGGACTGACGCGCGCGGGGCTGGCTCGCTTAGCGAACCATAAAGGGCTGCACGTCATGACTTAAGTTCTTGGTCGGGCCTGCGGGGTCGGGGAAGTGGAAAGAACTGCAGGATCTGCGACACTTATGCTCGGGACTTTGGTTGGGACCGACGACAGTAGGGGCGCGAGCTCCTGCCAACCCGCGCCAGTCGTGGGACCCAGTTGCGGGTTACAATCACCGATGAGGCCGTGCCGTTTGCCGCAGTTAGATAAATTGCTCAAGCCTAACAAGCAAGACTACCTACCTGAGCTCCCGGACCGGCTGTGGTAGGAACAGTAGCTGCAATAGCTGGGCTTGAATGCGAGACTGCCGGGGCTGGAGCTGCCCTGGGGCAAGGCTGCCCCGACTGACGCAAGTCTAGCCGGAGCTCGGGGCGGGGGGGGGGGGGGGCAGCAAAAGCAGTTTAACATAAACCTGAGCTCTGGCGCAAGACAAACGGGCGCGGGGGGGGGGGGGGGGGGGCGGGGTGGCGGGGGGGGGGGGGGGGGGCGGGGTGGCGGTGCGCCTGGCCGAGCCGCGCCGGTCCTGGGGGGAGTTTTTATTGTGACTTCCTAAATGTCGGTGAGGCCTGGCCGCCGCCAGCTTCTTCCCTGTTTAGCCTGCGTGCTGCCCTCTCCTCTGCCTCATCCCGCACGCCACGGCCCGCCCGGGCCCGCCCAGCCGGGCTAGGCACACTGGGCCAGGAGAGCGCCCAGCGACAGCCTCGTCGTGCCGGGCGGGACCTGGACGAGGCAGTCCAGGTCCAGCAAGCCCGCGCCGGCCGGCCGGCAACGGTACTGGTGCAGGTAGCCCTCGGGCAGCACGGCGTTGAGCCACAGGGGGTAGCACCGCACGGCTTGCTCGTCCAGCGCCAGCCGGAGCATGTCGAGGGGCGGCACGGGCTCGGCCGAGCAGGCGGGACTGCGGCTGCCCCCCGCCGCCTCGATCGCGAGCGAGTCCAGCCCCCCCGCGCCACATCCGGCGTCAGGGGAAAGGGGCACACCTTCTCCTGCGACAGCACCGGGGCCAGGTGCGCCAGCGGCGGCGGTTCGCCCGGCAGGGCCTCCGCCGCGACCCAGAGGCCGGGCCGGTACGGCAGCGCGCTGGCCGAGGCCGGCCGGGCCCAGGGGGCGCTCGTCCACTCCCAGACGCTGTGCGCTAGAAAACAGAAGGCGGTCTGGTACAGGAAGCCACGCTCCGCGTCGAACAGGTACGCGCGCTGGAGCTGCAGGTACGGCAGGGCCAGCCCCTCCGCCGTGGTCTGCAGCGGCGAGGTGCACTGCCAAGACATCTCCTCGGACAGGGACAGCGTGAGGCCCGCCAGGGCCCGGGCCCAGTCGGGGCCCAGCGAGCACGTGAACTCGCGCAGGCCGCAGGAGTACCTGGTCACGGCCGCCACCTCGCAGCCGGGGCCTAGGTAGCCGCTGTAGCAGCGACAGACGGGTTGCGGCCAGGGCTCGTGCCAAGTACAGACGCCGCGCCGGCCGCAGTAAGGGCTGGGCCGGCAGTCGAAGCCCGTGCAGGTCCGGCAGAGGGGTTCGGCGGCGCCCGGCGCCGCCACGTCAAAGTAAGTAGTGTCGCACACTGACTGCCGCTGGCTGGCGCTGTTGGGGGGCACAGGCAGCCGGCCGTCCTGGGCCCGCGCCGGGCCTAGCAGCATAGCCAGCGCCACCGCGGGCCAGGCCAACATCAGCAGCCGAGGGAAGGAAGGGAGGCTTTTACGACGACGCTGTGAGCGGCTACCGTGCGTGCATGGCAGCAGGGGGGGCGGCGCCCCCCCCCTTCCCTCCGTGCACCCTCTGCGCCGTCAGGTGGGAGAGGGGTTTTCCCCTTTTCTTCTACACTCCTTCCCGAGTCTGGGGCGGAAGAGCTAGGTTTTTAAGACAAGACGTCGTGTGTTTTGATTAAATCAGTACTCTAGGCAATGTCCTGGCAGTCGGACTCTGAATCATCTAATATTTCTTCGCCCGGTTGCAGCTCGTGCAAGATCGACGCGGCACTAGTCAGCGGCTTGTTCTTAATCTGGTCGTACTCGTGCTCCCAGGCGTAAAAGACGCGGCAGCCGGCAGGCATCTGCCGGCGCACAAAGTACATGCGGGCCATCGTCTCCCGGTACAAGTCTCGATTGCGCCGCCCGCTGACCTTGGACCTGCCCTCGGCGTATTTGGCGTGGCCCGGCGGGAAGCCGTGGTACACGTTCCCGTGGAACTCGTACACGCAATTGCTCGCCGCGTCGTAGCCGTCCAGCAGCAGCTTTGTGCCCGGGACACGGACCTCCGCTCCGTGCGGCATGGCAGCACCGTTTACAAAGTGCTTGTGCTGGATCTGGCAACCCAGCGCCTGCTCGAGCCTGTCCCACAGCCTGCACGCCGCGATCGAGCAGCCCGCGGCCGGCTTAGGAATCAGGCCGCGCGCGAACGCGTGTTCTGCACACAGCCTCCGCTTGCGCCCTTGCTCGTCCGCAAAGTTAGCT
Organism: Paulinella micropora; assembly: GCA_019918135.1. Classification (NCBI taxonomy): domain Eukaryota; phylum Cercozoa; class Imbricatea; order Euglyphida; family Paulinellidae; genus Paulinella; species Paulinella micropora. The sequence continues at coordinate 83,919 of WBZZ01003178.1, read as the reverse complement.
TGTTTCTTGGCGCCGCCCGGGCAGTCCTCACACGGACTTTGCATGTGGTAGCAGCCGCGTGCTCTTGCGTGCTCCGCGCACAGCCTCTGCTTGCGCCCTTGCTCGTCCTCAAAGTTAGCTTGTTTCTTGGCGCCGGCCGGGCAGTCCTCACATGGACTTTGCACGTGGTAGCAGCCGCGTGCTCTTGCGTGCTCCGCGCACAGCCTCTGCTTGCGCCCTTGCTCGTCCGCAAAGGCAGCCTCTTTTTCGGAGCCAGTCGGACAGTCCTCGCAGGGGTTCAGGGACTCATGGCAGCCGCGAGCCCTCGCGTGCTCCGCGCACAGCCTCTGCTTGCGCCCTTGCTCGTCCGCATAGCTGGCCTGTTTCTTGGAGCCGGTCGGGCAGTCCTCGCAGGGGTTCAAGGGCTCGTGGCAGCCGCGCGCTCTCGCGTGCTCTGCGCACAGGCGATTCTTGCGCCCTTGCCCGTCCGCAAAGTGTCCACGTTTCTTTGAGCCGGCCGGGCAATCCTCGCACTGGAACCTCGCCCCGCGGCGGCTGCGCGCTCTCGTGTGCTTGACACGGAGCTTGAACCGCCGCCCCCTGTCCTCCGTCCAATATCTGCCGCTGGCGACAGTCTTTCCGCCTTGCCGGCAACTTGCGCGGGCGGGTACCCATCCCGTCCAATCGTGCCGCAGCTTGCCGGTCCGACTGAAAAGAGCACCACCAGCGCTTACTCGCAGTGGGTAGCACTGTCCGCCCTGTTGATGAGTCAGAGGCTGCTCCTGTGCCGTGCCGCCCGCCCGCTGCGTCGCGCCTGGCTCTTCCCGCTTCTCTTCTCTTCCGTTGGGCTTAGTCGTCTGGCCAATGCCCTGCTTCGCCGCCCCGGTCTCCGAGGCGGGGCCGTGCCGAGCACAGACGGTGGGCCACTCACGGTCCTGGTGGACGGTCGCGACCGTCGCGAGGTTTTCGTGCTCGTAGCAAGGCTCGCACGCCAGCCGGTCCGCCGATTCTTGCCCTGCACGCCACTCCTTGAACACCAGCCTTGGGCCCAGGACCTTGAAGGCCGTACCGTAGTGCTGTAGCATCTTGACTCCGGGTTTCTTCTCCACAAACGGCTCGGCGGCCGCCAGGCGCTGACGCCACAGCGAGATAGCGGAGGAGGTGCCAGCATCGCCGTGCCGGGGCCGCTTCCTCCGGTGGTCACCGCCTTCGCCGTCCGCCAGCCGGCGTTTCTGCCGGAGTCTTCTCTGCCACCGCCGCGTGTGGCTGTCGCACAGGTCTGGCCTGGCACGCGAGCCGGCCACACGCACGCGGTCGCGGCGGACGAAGCAGCGCTCGCACGCCGGACGCCAGCTCCCGATTCCGGCGGGGCGGCAGGCCAGCCCGCCGTCGCGCACAGACAGGCCTGCGCCTGCCACGACCGCCACCGCGTCACGGTGGCCGTACCGTTGCACGAAGCGGCGCACGGCGCGGCTGTCCATGCGGTTAATTTTTTGGAGCTGGTCCTGCTGCCTAATCGCGGCCTTCCGGTGTGCGTGGGGAGGAGGAGAGGGGGCGCGGTGGCAGGCGGCGGGCGGGGGCGCCCGTGGGCGAGGGGTGCAGCGGTGAAGCCCCCCCCGGTCTGGCCGGCACGCGCCCGCAGGCGCCCGCACCGCGGGGACCCGGGGGGGGCGCCTTCCCCCCCTCGGAGCGCTCCCCGACTGCTCTCCCCCGGGCCTCCCTCGTCCGGCACACAAAACAGCTTGCGGCCGACCGCCGGGCAGCGACCGCGCAGACTCTCCAGAGTCCTCCAGCCGTAGCCTTTTTAGCACCCCTTCCCCTCCGTGGCAGAACCTGACGAAGACGCATGACCCGCAAGCGCAAGCGCAGGGCCCGCGCCGCCCTCGCGGAGCGGGCCGGGCGGAAACGACGCGTCGTGATTGTCCCGCGCTCGCGCCCACCCCGCGAAGTCCTGTGGCAGCTCTGCGGGCGCGCTGCCTGCCAGGCGTGGTGGGCGGCGGACCAGCCGGCCGGCCGCGCCCGCTGCCACCGGTGTGACGCCACCTGGTACTGTGATCGGCAGTGCCGCTCGGCCGATGCCGAGCACCACGCCGGCGTGTGCGGCGTGGGCAGCGCCGAGCGGGCCCTGGCCGGCCTCTTGGTGGAGCGCGCCACCGGTCCGGGGGGCCTAGCCGAGGCCCTGCGCAACCTGCGGCCCCCCGGCGCGCGCGGCGTGGTGTACGCGGCGGCCAGGCCCGGCCAGGACGGCCTGGCCTGCGCGTTCTGGCCGGCCCGCGACCTGGAGGTCCCCCAGAAGGCTTACGTCCGCGACCTGCTGGCCCAACAGCCCGGCGCCGGCATGGTGGTCGAGGCCCTCGTCAGGCCCGCGGACCTGGCCCAGACACTGCCAGCCGGCTGGTTCTGGTGGCACAAGAAGACCTGGGCCGTGCGGCTGCCGGAGCCCCGCCCCGAGCCCGCCGCCGGTGTTGTGCCGCCCGAGTGATTAAAAGCAAAGAAAGCCACCCTTCTCGTGTGTCGAGAACTAGCACCGCCGGGCCGGCCGGGGCAAGCTGAAGAGAACGGGCGCTGGGCCGGGGGGGGGCTACACGACCCATTGGCACGGCTTTAATACCCAGTGGAAAGCTATGGGCCTTTTGGTTCCTGTTGGTTCTGGTGTGCTCTCGCCACGCCCGGCAATCGCGCGGGCTAGGAACCTCTCTGCCTGCCTGGGGGAGGGGGGGAGCGATCCCTCCTCCGGCGCCTCCTCCCGGCTGCGGGAGCAACAAAAGAGGGAGAGAAAGCCTCTGACACAGACGCGGGCAAAGGGGAAGGTGGCTTGGATGGGAAGAAGGAGGGAGAAAACACGACGGGTCTAGGGAGGGCCAGGGGAGGGAGATTTGGTCCGCCTGCCGGGCCGTCTCCCGACCGGGTACCCTGGTAAACTACGCGAAGGGCAGGAACTGAGTGTCTCTCCCCTTCTCCCGACCCGCACGCCTGCCCAGCGGCGCGTGCCCCGTTCGAGTATGACCTCGCGGACGGCAGCTGACCCCCCGCTCGCGTTCTGGGTGGCGAACGCCGTGTTGGCGTCCGTGTCGTGCTATCCCTCGGCCTGTGTGCAACGACTGTTGTGCGCCAGTGACCTGCAGCTGTGGGACTGGCTGGCAGGCGAGGGGGCGCCGCTCCCGCCGGCCCAAGCACGCCGCGTACTGCGAGCCCACACCCGGCGGCTGGGCCAGCACGGGCAATGTGCACTGGCCTTCTGGTACGACCGGCGGCAGGTCGAGTGCCGGGCCGCGCCGCCGGCCGCGACGAGTGGCGGCGCGGACCTGTGCGTGGAAGCGGTGATCTGTGCCCGGACCCAGACCGGGTGCGTCGTCGGCTGGTCGGACGCGCGGCGCAAATTCTTTATCGCGGTCCGCGGGACGTGGACCGCGCCTAATCATCGGCTGGATTTGGACCTCCACGCGGAGCGCGGCCTAGCCCAGGGCAGCCCGGGGCAGGCGGAAAGCCCGGCCCTGCGGACCCTGCGGGACGGCTTGATCGCGGCGGCCCAGAGGTTCTACCAAGAGAACCCACGGGAGCCCAGCCTCAAGCTGCACCGGGGGTTCTTCCGCGCGGCCACCCCCCGCTGCTTCTTCCGGCTGCAGGAGCTCCTGCGACAGCACCCGCCCGACGAGCTGTACGTGGCGGGCATGTCGCTGGGGGGGGCCATGGCGCCGCTCCTAGTCGTGGGCCTGGCCAACACGCGGGGCTGGGACCCCGGCCCGGCCCTCACCTGCGTCACGTTCGGCGCGCCCAAGATTGGTGACCGGGCTGGCAACAGCCTGCTGCTGTCCGAGTTCCGCCGGGCCGGCCGGCGGTGGCGCTGGCTGCGCCTGTACCGCGGCAGCGACTGGATCCCTACCCTCCCGCCGGTGCTCTGGAGGCGGGCCGGCGCTTACCAGCATCCCGAGGCCGCCGAGGAGCGCCGGGGCAGCTACCGGGCCTTCGACCTGGATGGCTGGGCCGTGAGCGCGGACCTCAACTGGTGGGGACCAGCGGGTTCCCCCGCGGACGCCGCCGTCGGGCGCACCAACCGCCGGCACTGGGGCCATTGGTGGTACTGGCTGCCCGCGTACCCGGCCCTGTCCTAGCCACCCCCCCCCCCTCCAGGCCCTTTCCCCCCCCCCCCCTGCTCCCTCCTTTCCCGGCTAGCGAAGGCCAGTGTTCTTCTTCGGCCGCTCGCAGCCCGCGCTCGAGCGCGTCCAGCTGCCGGGCGCAAACCTGCGCGGAAGCTTGCACGTAGAGCCTAGCTCCCCGCCGGCTTTCTGTCCCTCAGGAGCCTGCTGAGGTCAAAGTCGAGGCCGTCAGGGGACCAGAGCCTCCAGCACCCCGGGGCCGGCTCGCGCACGCTTGGCTGGCCGGCCTGACCCCTGTCTAGACCCGTTCTTGGTCTGGCCCGGAAAGACGTGCCTAACCCCTGCACCTAAAGCCACGCTGACCTACCTACTTTCGGCAACGGGTCGGCCGGAGCCTCCTAGCCGGTGATCGACACAGGTGGCCGGCGCGTGCACAAGAGTCACGATCTACCGGTACAGTGCGGCCAGGCTGGGTTGGGTGCCCCGTTTATTGAAACAGCAACCACGAACAAACAACAGGAAAAGCCGGGCTTCCTGCCCCAGCGCAAACTAAAGCCCGGGCGTTCTCTCCACCTCTTCCGACTCTGGGCACTGGCACAGCTCGGAGAAGGGGGGGGACTCTGGGCACTGGCACAGCTCGGAGAAGGGGGAAGGGACAGGTGTATCCCCTCTAGGGGAAACCGGTCCTCCCACGGTCAGGCCCTCGTTGCCCGGTTGTTCGTCCTTGGTAGCTACAACGCCCGACGGCTGCACGCAGATCCTGGCCCGCTTCTTGACACTAACCGTAACCGCAAACTCGTCGCACCTGCTCTCTAGCTCCGCCAGTGCTGCTTCCTTTTCTTTTAGCTCGGAATAAAGTTTTTGAGTGTCAGAAGCATGAGCTGCGCGTCTGTATCTTCTTTTCCCTGGGCGCTGTGCCACATGTCTCTCTATCAGCTGCTTTAGGCCTTCCACGGCGGCTTGCTGCTGTGCGACCTCGGGGGCCAGGCTTTCCGTTACGTCCTTGAACGCGGCGCAGAGCTCCCCTTGGCACCAGGCCACGGGGTTTCCTCCTGCGTACGTGAACTGCCAGAGCTGGTCCACGCCGGGCTCCATAGCTCACAAACACGCGCCGTCGGTTTGGGAGTTTTGTAGTGGTGCTGCTTCCTTTTTCTTTCTTCCAGAAAGGGGGGGAGGCAGGGCGCCCTCCTTCCTCTGATCAAAAACAAACAGCTAGAGGAAGAGACGAACAGCTAGAGGAAGGGACGGGCCTGGCCTGCCAGTACGCGGGCAGCAGCAAGAACCACCACTGGCTGCAGTTCGCCCTGATTGACAACTACCACTGCGTCGGCTACAAGATCATGTTCGTGGCGGCAGCCACCCTGGGCCTGGCGCTCTTCGTGTACGCGCTCTTCTTGTTGTGCGTCGGGGAAGGCACTGCGTACGTCTTCTGCTGCCCCAACATCCACAGCGAGGAGCAGAACCCGGATCTGCTCGCCCTGTTCGAGAAGGAACAGCACGCGTTGACGGGCCCCGACAGCCTCGAGAGCATCCTGAAGAAATGTAACTGTCGGTATGCAGTGGTAGCGTGCACGATGCTGGCGACGAAGATGTCGCCGCACCCCCAGGGGACGGCGCCCGGGCAGGCCACGCACGCAACCTTCCTCTACCGGTAAGCGCCCCTCCCTGCCGCCGCCTGCGGCGGCGGTGCAGCCGGGGGGGGGGGGGGGGGGAAGACACGGGGCGGGAGGGCCGGAGAGAAAGAGAGAGAGAGGGAGGGACGGGCGGCGGAAAAAACAGCCCCCCCGTAGGTAGGCAGGTGCGTGTGTGAGAGCGAGTAGAGCCCCGTGCCAACTGTACCTAGCCATTAAAACTTAGCCGGTGCATTCAGCCGCGTCAAGTATCAGCGAGCCAGCATCTTTTTTTAATGAAACAGAAACAGTTGGGCCCCAGCACGGCTTTGCTTTTTTTGGGCCACCGAGCTGACCGCCGGCTAGTCCGAGGCTTGGTCCTCCCACACCGCCAGAAAATTCTCCGGATCCAAATCGTCCCAGACAAAGTAGGGCGGCTCAGCTCCTGCACTAGGCACTGTTTTCCGAGCACCTCAGCACAACCTTGCAGTATCAGCATGGATGTTTTAATGAGTGCTTTGGCCTGTGCACAGCCAGAGCAGGGACAGCTAGCCCGAGTCACTGCGGGCGCCAGTAACTCCTTTGCGCCTCCGTCAGCAAGAATTCCCAGATGTACGCCGCCACGGCTATCGCGACTTGGCTCTGGGGAGGGAACGTTCTGTCCTGTGCCAGGGCTTGCTGGTACAAGGGCCAACTGGTGGGCAGCTCGCGGCCCACCAGACAACCGCCCCGGCGCACCACCAGGTAGCCGGGGTGCAAGAGGGTACAGTGCGTGGGCGCGAGAGTGCCGTCCGGCCTCAGGAGCGAAGGGGGGAGCGGCCGACGACCCCGGGCCTGCCACAGACGACCGACCGACCCCGGCGGCCCCTGGACACAGCCCCGGTCCACCAAGACTTGTGTACCAAGTTGGCTGTGGAGCGTGGCCACCGCAGCCATCAACGGCGGCGGCGTACCGAGCGGTGGCGTACTAGGCGGCGGCATACTGGGCAGTGGCGTACTAAGCGGTGGCGTACTGGGCGGTGGCGTACTGGGCGGTGGCGTACTGGGCCGTCGCGTACTGGGCGGTGTCGTACTGGGCCGTCGCGTACTGGGCCGTCGCGTACTAGGCCGTCGCGTACTAGACAGTCGCGTACGAGGCCGTCGCGTACTAGACAGTCGCGTACTGTGCCGTCGCGTGCTGGGAGGACGGGTGTGGCGGGGACGCGCCGCGCCACGGCGCAGCGCGCCGTGGCTGCTGGGTGGCGCCTGCCGGAGTCTGGCCTGGGCTCTCGTCGTCACCGGCATGGTCTACAGGGGCACACGAGAGAGGGAAAGAGCCAGCCAGATGTGTAGGTGTGTCCAGGCGCGTGAGCGCACAAACAGCAGGCGAGCACAAAGAGCAGAGTGGCGTGTGCCACTCTGGCCGGGGGCGTCCGGGTTCAGTAGCAGCTGCCTTACTGGTGGGTGTCTCGAGCGCCGGAGGGCCCTCCTCCCCCACCCCCCGCGCGCACGCGCCGCCGCACGGGAGGGGGAACGTCCTCACTCCCTCCCCCCCCCCCCCCGCACGGCCCGCCGCCTGGTACAGGGCGCGCGCGTGCGGCGTGTGCCCCTAGCGCGCGACAAGGGGGGCGCCCTCTCCCCACCGCGTGTCCGGGGTCGCGCGCCGCGCGCGCCCGACAGCGAGCGCTCCCCCCCCCACCGCGTGTCAGGGGTCGCGCGCCGAACGCGCCCGGCAGTCGGCACCCGCGTGCCCGGGGTCGCGCGCGACCGCCGCGCACGACGCGCCTCTCCCCCTCGCTCCTCACACTTTTGCGCTGCGAGCCAAGCCCCCAGACACAGCCACTGCGCCTACTATGCTAGCCCTCACCCCCTACACGGCTCCCCAGACCCAGGCGCCGTCAGCCAGCGCTCCCACCGACGCCGAGTACGACCCCGCCCACCCGGCCATGGACACCACCGACGACCAGCACCCCCAGCCGCAGCAGCCGCCGCCTGCCTCTGCACCGGCCGAGGAGAACGCCAGCGTCCTGTATGCCGCTGTCTTGGCCCTGGACAGGGTGTCACAAGCCCTCGGGACACGCGACCTGCGCCTGCTCCCGCGCCCGCGCAATCCCAGCACCCGCGAACTCCGGGAGGACGTGACTAGGTGGAGCCACCTGGCGAACCAGATCAGCCGTGGCCTCCAGGCGCTGCTCAAGACGAAGGGCGGCTACGTCAGACGCCTGGCCCGGCCCCGCGCTACACCTGCTTCCCTGGCCACGCGGGTGGAGCGGTACAGGCCGGATCCCACCGAACAAGACACTGCCTTCGTCACTTGGGTGCTCGGCGTGCTGACGGTGGCGGCGGCCGCCCAGCAGAGGTACCAACAGTGCATGGCCGCTGAAGTCGTCAGCGGCGGCCGCCTCCACGTTGATGTGCACCGCCTGCACGAAGACATGCGCCGCTTCTGGCACTACGGGGAACAGCTTAAACAAGGGGCGAAATTGGAGCTGCAGCAGCCGGGTAGCTACGTGCTGCGCCTCCCCGTGCCCAAGAGTTTGCATGCGACCGACTGAAGTAGCTAGCTAGAGCCAACCAGCAACTAGCTCTCTTGATCTCTCTCTCTCTCTCTCTCTCTCTCTCTCTCTCTCTCTGTAAAATTGTACTCTAAATAAAAAAGATTCACTTTCGACTTGAATTGTAACTGTACGGGGAGGATTGACTAGCGGCCGGCCAGACCCCTGGGGAAGAGAAGAGATGGAAGTAGAATGGGGAGTCTGCACGGGCAAAGTGCCGCACGGCGCGGCGGTCCATGGCTCCTCTTCCCTGCTCTGGCGGCTCTTTTCTTTGGCTTCGGGGACGCCACGCGGCGCTAGGAAGAAAGCGGAGCGAGCACGGACTGCAGGGGGGGGCAGGGGGGGGGGGGGGGGACTCCCCCCTCAACACGAACCCCGGGGCAGGCAAGGGGGGGGGGGCAGGGGGGGAACCCCCCCCCCCCCCTCAGGCAAGGGGGGCAGGGGGGGAACCCCCCCCCTCAGGCAAGGGGGGGCAGGGGGGGAACCCCCCCCCCCCTCAGGCAAGGGGGGCAGGGGGGAACCCCCCCCCCCCTCAGGCAAGGGGGGGCAGGGGGGAACCCCCCCCCCCCCCCCTCAGGCAAGGGGGGCAGGGGGGGGGGACCCCCCCCGAGGGGGACCAGCCGGCCGCGCACCGCCGCGCCCGCCCACTCGGCCCACAGGCCGCCGCCGTCGCCCGCGGGCCCGCCGGCCGCTGCCTCCGCGGGTGCGTGCAGGGGCAGTGACAGCCCCAGCAGGCTGCCCGCGTCGCCTGGGTCCCACCAGCCAGCCTGCTGCAGCCGGCCGGCCTGCGCCGCGCAGCGCAGCACGTGGCGCACCAAGGCCTCGACGCGGCCGGCCCGCGTGCCCCCAAACAGGGCCGGCTGGGTCCACGGCCCGGCCAGCACGTCCAGCACCCACAGCGTGCTCCCTTTGCTGGCGGGCACCCCCCACACCAGCAGCGACGTGCCGGGGGCCAGGGTTACGTCGTGTAGTGGCAGGGAGGCCCGGCACAGCAGGTCGTGCAGCCGCGCGTTCTCGGCGGCCTGCCCAACCAGGCGCCCGGCCCACTCGTCCACGCCCGCCGGGTCCAGCGCGGGGACCCGCGCCGCCACGAAGCCTGGCGGGCCCGGCAACGCCGCCGCCGGCGCCAGGAAGCAACCCTCGGGGCTGGCCCACAACCAGCCGGCGCACGCCCCCTCGGCCCACGGCACGTGCACCGAGCCTGCCTCGTCGCCGGCCGCCGGCCGCACGGCGCAGACGTAGGCCCACAGCAGCGCCAGGAAGTTGAGGTCGGGCGGCGCCGTGGGCCGCAGGCCCTGCAGGGCCTGCAGGACCGGCATGGTCGCGCGGGCCTGCAGGCTGGGGTCCGCCAGCAGCCGGCGCCCGCCCGCCGCGGGCGCGGCCGCGGGCATGCACTGCGGCGCGCACCGGGCCAGCCGGGCCTGCCAGTCCTGGCGCCGCCGCCGTTCGTCGTCCGGCCGGGGCTTGCGGGCGCGGGGAGCCGGCGGCTGCTCCAGCGCCCGCCGGACCTCGGCCGGCTGCGGCCGGGCGCGGCGCCAGAAGGCGGCCAGGCAGTCGTGCTGCACGCGCAGGCGCGCGGCCATGTACGGGCGGAACTGCTCGCGGAAGGCCAGCAGGGACCCCACGACGCCGTGCTGCTCGGCCAGCTCGAGCTACATACATACACACATACATACATACATACATACATATACATACATAGATACACATAGATACATACATACATACATACATGCAGACATACATACAAACATACATACATACATACTTACATACATACTTCGGGGGGGGGAGGGCTCACTCACTCACGTACATACATACATACATACATACATACATACATGCATACACATACATACATACATACATACATACACATACATGAATTCATACATACATACATACATACATGCATACATACATACATACATACATACATACATACATACACACATACATACATACCTACATACCTACATACCTACATACCTACATACATGATACATACGCACATATATATACATACATACATACCTACATGCATACATACATAGATACGTACATCATACATACACACACACACATACACACATACATACACATACACACATACATACATACATACATACATGCATACATACATACATACATACATACATACATACATCATTGCATGCATGCATGCATACATGCATACATATATATACATACATACATACATACATACATACATACATGCATGCATAAATACATACATACATATTTTCATACATACATACATACATACATACATACATACACAACATACATACACAACATACATGCATGCATGATGCATGTATGCATGTATGCATGCATGCATACATGCATACATACATACATACATACATACATACATGCATACATCGTACACATGCATACATACATACATGCATGCATGAGTACTTGCATGCATGCCCTGCATGCATGCATGCATGCATGAGTACTTGCATGCATGCCTAGGCCTGCATGCATGCATGCATACATACCTACATACATACATACATACTAGACATACATACACATACATACATACATACATAATGTACATAAATACATAAATACATACATACATACATACATACATACATACATACATACATATGTAAATACATACATAAATACATACATATATACATACATACATACATACACATACATACATGCATACATACATACATACATACATAGCACACACACACATAGACAGACAGGCAGACAGAGAGACAGACAGACAGACAGACACACACACACACACACACAGACAAACACACACAAACACGCACACACACGTAGACAGACAGGCAGACAGACAGACAGGCAGGCAGACATACATACATACATACATACATACATACATGCATACATACATACATACATAACATACATACATGCATGCATGTATGCATTTATGCATGCATACATGCATACGTGCATACATGCATACATACATACATGCATACATACATACATACATACACATACATACATACATACATACATATGTACATACATACATACATACATACATACATCATATACATGCATGCATACATATATGCATGCATGCATGCATGCAGGCATGCATGTATGTATGTATGTATGTATGTATGTATGTATGTATGTATGCATGTATGCACGTATGTATGTATGTATGTAT
>WBZZ01003178.1:60000-67500 GCA_019918135.1 Paulinella micropora | reverse complement strand
TTCCTTGTACTCCACATGAGAGTACTTGCCCATTTCCTGTTCCCGCTGAACCTCTCTCAGCGTCTCCCGACACTTCTCAATCGCACTCCGTGCTTCCGCGATCGCTCGTAAGCGAACTCCTAACAGTTCACACGGTTCCCACTTATCAGGCGGAAACAACAGTTCCGTCGGCGTGTTTAACGCCCGTCCATAGACCACCTGATGCGGACTGACACCCCGCGCGTGTCCGCCTAACGACGCCGAAGCTAAATTGTTGACAGCAAACGTGAACATAGGTACCACATATACCCAGTTAAGCTGGCTGTTCTTACAATAAGTCTTCAACGCTGCCTTCAACGTCCTGTGAACGCGTTCAATCTTACCATTCGCCATTGGGTTAAAAGCAGTCACATACTGCCAATCGAACCCAAAGAACTTGGCAATCCTTTGCGAAACCTCATTCGCGAAACTCGTTCCTCTATCCGAAATAATCCTTCTCGGTATCCCAATACGGCCGAATACCTGATCAATCAGCGCCGCCGCTGTCACTTCCGCTGTCACATCCGTAACAGGGACAGTAATGACATAATTGGAAGTTCGATCAATAACCGTTAAGAGATATTTGAATTTTTCCGTTCCCGCCTCTGGAAAAGGACCCACATGATCGATATGCAAGGTATCGAAAATATCCAGAGTGATATCATATTCACCCTTAAGCCCCATCTTCGGCCTATATGGCAACTTAGCCATCTGACAATGAGTACAACCCTTCACAAACTCCTTAACCCGTTCTCCCAGGTTATTCCACCAAAAACGTCTCCTTAACGACCACGTCATCCTTTCCACCCCCTGGTGGCTCTGCATAGGACAATGATGCGCCGCAATTAACAAAGACGTTCTGAGTTCCTGCGGAACCCATAACAACCATCGATCCTCCTCATTGGTATATACGCCATCTTTTCCCATATACCAAAGGAGTCCATCCTTTAGTACCAAGCACCGCTTGAGTTTCCTTATGTCAATGTCCTCGGGCCTTGCCTGTGGATTGAGCAGATGTTCTCTCAACTCATTATACTCCGTACTTTCCTTTGTGAAAGTCCGAAATGTTTCCACCGACGCCAGTCTGGCTGCCGTGTCAGTTTCCAACTGGAATCGAACCTTTTCCGGATGTGCCTCCGGTAACTGAAAAAGATGTTCCTCCTTAACTTTTTCTTCATCCTCCAAGTTAAGGCACATCGGGCCCTTCGGTAACAAGACCGCGTTAAAGGCACCCTGCCTTCCTTCCATAACATCCTCCCCCTCTTTCCTATCCGCGGTCCTTGCTTCCACCCATAGGATATCCTCACACGCCTCTCTCGCGATCGGCGAGTAACAGCATGCACATTTGTCTCGTGCCGCTACCTCGACTGCTTCCAACGCAGACACTTCCTCGCTGCGCGTGTCACGTTGATTGTTATTATGCGTGAACGGATGATACCAAAGCCCCGATGGCAACTTGGTGTCTTCCGCTCCCTGTTCCTCCCAATCATGTAGATCCACATCATGACCCATGATTGCGAACACCGCCCCCGGCGTTCGAAATTCAAACTGTACCATTCGCACCTCCTTGACCGTATTACGTCGCTGTAAATCATCAACGGCCTTATCCTTCTGTCCACTCTTGTCCTCATACCGAGAACAAAAATCAGGGACAACATTCCTTTTGCCCTTGATGTAATGAATGGTGAAGTCATACTCCGCCAATTCCAACTGCCACCTGGCCAACCTACCTGTATGATCTCCAGACATGAGCCATAGCAGGTTATGATGGTCCGTTCTAACCAGAATGTTAGGAGTACCCCACAGGTATTCCCGCAACCTCTGGAAAGCCCACACTATAGCGAGTGCTTCCCGCTGCCTTGTGCAGTATTCCTTTTCCGCCGGTATCAGCTGCCGGCCGATGAACATAACGGGCCGCAACTACCCAATGGACTTGTCCATCTGTTGAAGCACCGCTCCTACCGCGTACGAAGACGCGTCAGTGTCGAGCACGAACTGTTCCTTCCAGTCAGGTAACATAAGAACTCGACCTCCCTGCCTTGGGTCTTTAGCGATCTCATCCTTGAGCTCCGCTATCACTCTCGTGACTTCCTCCGGCCATGGGTCGTCCCCGACCCCTTGCTTCAGGAATTTCCTGACCACCGCTACTCTTTCCGCAAACCCCGGAATGAATTCATCATAATACTGAGCCAGCGATATAAAGGAATGTAAGTCCGTCCGAGTCTTTGGCATCGGCATAGACGCTACATAGTTCCTCTTTTCATATGCAATCGCACACCGACCCTCTGAGATCTCATATCCCAGGTACTGTATCTTTCTTTGTGCGAAGTCACATTTCTGTGCATTCAAGCGCAATCCAAACGCGCTTATACGTCGCAAGACGTCCTGCACGTGTTCCACGTGTTTCTCCATACTCTCTGAATAAATGATAATATCATCTATGTAACAGAAAGCATAATCCTCCGTCGACCCAAGACAAACCACCGTCGCCTCATCGTCGTACTCCTTCCCCAGCATCTTAGTCATAGCATGCTGAAATAGACCCGGAGAGCACTTAAGACCCATCGGTAATACCTTCCACACGTATGTAGTCATTCCGACCATAAACGCTGTGAGATACCGACATGACTCATTAAGATGGATTTGCCAAAACCCGCTCTTAAGATCAAGCGTAGTATACACCTTCGCATGCTTGAGCCGGTTGATCCCCTTCCTGAGATCCGGTACCGGTGTCTCGATCTGCTTCAGAATCTTATTGATCCTATAGTAATTGATACACATACATAAGGACCCATCCGGCTTGGGCGCCATACGCACAGGTGAAGACACCTCCGATAAGCGTGCCTCAATGATGTCCTTCTCCAAAAGCTCCTGAGTGATTTCCCGAGCCATCCGATCCTCGTGATAGCTCATACGTGACGGTCTCCTGTGACCCACCACGTCTTCACCCAGCTTCCGTCCAAAGTTAGCCTCGAAACCCCGAACAGAGCCCGCCTCAAGAGGCCCAAATACCTCCATATTATTCTCCAAGATACCCTTGAGGGCATCTCGCTCCTTCATAGTACCTTCCCAAGTACTATATTTCTCCGCAATAGCCTTTTCCGCGGCTATCCTAGCCTCCTCAATCTCCTTATGAGAGGCCTTACGTGATAACTGCGCCACATCCTCCATCGGAATAGGCCGCTCATCCTCACGTACCATCGTCCCATGGTACCTGGTTTCCTCCTTGCCTCTCCACTGGGCAAGCTGTGCCACATGATCTATGATAATGGCATATTGCATTGCATGCGTGCGGTGGTATATACCCGATATCCAAGAGAAGGCTTGCTTTCTCACATCCGCCATCTCACGTTGCATTAACTTGGCCCCATAAGCCAACGCCTTCTCCTTCGTCCCCAATCGTAAAGCCAAGACCAGCTTATGGCCTCTATGTGGGATCGGGACCGGGTCATCAATAAGATGATCCTCTATATCCTGCCACCACATTTCCGTCCGAATTCCCACTGGGATGACTATAGTGAAATCATCCACCGATAGCCTGTTTTTCAAGACCTCCTTAATGGCCTTGACTCCCTTAGGGAAAAACAAATTATCATCCCAGTGACTCTTCAAGAAGGCTTCCACGATCGGCTTAGGCTGCTTGACCGGCAGCTTATGTTGGGTAACATTCCAAACCACATGAGACGTCGTGGTCGAATGCACATCTATATAGACATGCTGATCACCGGCATCCTCCATGCCCGCAATCGTACCCCGCAACAATTCCGCTTTTGCTGCGTAGAGGTGTTCCAACCTCGCGTCTATCGCGGCCACTACCGCCTCCTCCTTTGCGGAATCCCTACAGTCCACGTTCACGACCCTCACGTCGCGTGGGTCCCTGTAGGCCCAGCCAAAGGTTGTGGTCATGACATATTCCGTCTCCTGTATCTTGTCGTCAGAATTGTCAGCAACCACACTTGCTTCCCCAGAGTCCCCCGACTCTACTGTGCATACATGGAAGAACGAGGCTGTTACAGGCTCCTGAATGTGGGGTGTGACCGAAGGCTCCGTGCCCTCGGACACCACCTTTGTCCACCCCCAGTCAGCCCTATGACTGGTGAGACACTCACATCCAAATCGTGCGCTACCGCACATTGGCCTTCCCGCCGTAAAGGTTCATACGGTACTACCTCGTACCGCGGAGCCACCTCGGATCCACCGTACTGCACCACGTTCAGATCCGTATAAATCCGAGCGTGCATTCGTCTGAGGTTCCGCAGCCCCAACAGGAGACCACCAGCAAAGGCTGGGACGACCCAAAACCGATGAGAGAAAGACTTCCCGTCTTTCAAAAGGAACGTAAGCATGACTGACCCTGAGACCCCGGTCATGCCTCCCACTCCCTTGATCCTCAACCGACACGGCCGAAACCCGTGTCTAAACCATGGTTCCCTGCTCCATAGTTCAATAAATTCCTTCCCGAGTACATTCAGAGATGCCATTGTATCATTGCCCACAATGCATTCCTGCTGTACATCCTCAATAAAAATTTTAGTGAATAATAAAGGCAATTCAGCTTTCCCCGGGCCACACCCGTCCGCTGAAAGTGCTTCATAACCACCAAAATATTTACTATCAAGCGCCTCCGACGCTAACTCCACATTAAGGTCCGTGCCTTTATTCATCACCGGACATAGAGTGTCCCTGTGACTATCAAGGTCCTCAACCTGCTCATTCTGTCCATCCTGGCCTTCCAAGGCCACCGCGTCCGTAGCTTCCTGGACTCCCCGCGTTACCACGCGTGTCCTATCATCAAATCGCAGGTCATGAGTAACCATGTCGCCATCGTGGCCGACAGGCAACTCACCCGACTTATTCTCCCTTCCGACCTCCGAGTCAGGCGCTGGGATTGCCTCCTGGGATCCCTGGCCCCGCACTTGCATTAATGCTTTGCCCTGCACATTCACCAACATGTCCACTAGCGTTATACTAAACGCCATACCCTGGACTTGTTGCTGCGGAGGCATCTGCCCTCCGACGGTCCCCTGACCGCCTCCCATCGGCATACCAGGAGCAGGCAAGATTGGTGCTGGAGGGATGTAAGACTGACCCCATAAGCAACCACCTGCTGCTGTGGCTGCCCTTGGTAGAACTGCTGCTGCATCGACTGCCCGTAGCCTACTGGTAACTGCTGCCCCGGAGCTGGACCCGCATAGTAAGCACCTGCTCCCGCCTGCTGCATATGCGATGAGGGAAAAGTTCCCGCACCCCCCGCACCCCCCATACACATTTGCATTAGGAAAAAGGGAACTACCCTGATTGCCGCCCCACTGCGGGCTCCGATTTGAGTTGGGACGTTCCCGTGAATCTGAACGCCCTCCCCGACGTCGCGGTGGAGATCGATCTCGGCTCCGCTCCGGTGACCTATCTCGATTCCGTGAATCGCGTCGTCCTCGGTCGTATCCGCCACGAACATGCCCTCCTCGATCGTATCCTCGTCGATCTCGGGCTTCATCCCTCTCGTCGTAATGACGACCGCCCGATACATGAGTGACCTCACGATCACTACGACGATCTCTTGACCTTGAACGACTACGTCGGTTGTCAAGGTGCCCTCGATCCGACCGATCGCTCGAACTAGACGACGAGCTCGACGAAGAACTAGCAGCCGACCTTGCTGAGGACGCATCCGATGACCCCCGTAAATTCCATGAGGGGTCCACGGATTCATCCCGTGCCTGCCCGGGATATCTCTTCCCATAGACGCCGGTGCGTCGCCGCCATCTGAAGTGAGAGGGTTCCATACCCTGAACTTTTCCCATTCACCCTTCAAATAAGGTGCCTCACCAGGATCCGTCCATCCCTTCTGATCGTATGCCTTCCTATCACGATCCTGAAGGTTCTTGAGCTCCTGCGAATACTTATTCGTATTCAACAAGCCATGGAAGGGACCCACTGGATAGTCGTAGCGTACCTTCCTCAAGACTTCCTTCTGCACCGAGTCATCCCAGCCTTCAGGATGAAAATTCTGGCAATTGCTCTTGCACATGGCTCCCGATTTGAGCCACAAGGCTCCCGCCTTCTTCATGCACAACGGCCTATGCACCCTGGGGTTGTAGTATGACCTCTGGAACCGTTGACAACCTTGCCCCGGCCCCCCTTGGGGTCTCTGACCATAGAACTGAGGTCCCCTGCGCGAGCACCCCTGGCCCCAATAAACTTCATCCCCGGGCTCGAATGGTCCCGCACCATCCCCTCCCCCCTGGTTCTGATTACCTTGAGTGGGAGTCCCTGACCTCGGACCCGACCACTTCCACTCACCGATGATGGTTTTCTGGACTCGACGCATGACTTTCCCCAACACGTCTTCATCCACGTTCCATATCTCCGGACTGGCCTCAGGGGTAGACTGTCCAGTACCCTTGAGGAGGTATTCCCATACCTCTGTGTCCGTCTGAATCTCTTTCGCCATCTTAATAAAGACTTGATTGTTCAGATCGAACAATGCCACAGCCGTCAATTTGAAGGCTTCTGCAGGTGTGAGCATAATCACCATGTCCATTATCCTCTGGAACATGTAGTGAAGTACAGGCTTCTTATTCACCATCCACTTGACCTCCGCCTGCAGCTGACTGACCTCCTGTGACTTAGAGGCAAAAACATGGTAGCCCATCTTCTCTGCGAGCATCAGACCAATACTATCGACACACATGGCGTCGAACCGAGTAGACTGCAGCTTTCCCCAAAAAGCTGCCCACACCTCGCTTTGCATAAGCCATTCGTTGTCCACCGATGACTGACAACGAAAGAACCTATCAGCCACTATGGCCACATCCTCAGGCGTATAAATGTTAGCTGAACGACAGACCCGACGTACCTCTGTCAGCCACATACGAAGCTCAGAGATATGCCTAGGAATTGCAACCTTCTGATTGTCCAGAGCAAAAGCCTTCTGGTCACCCAGAAGGCGGTCCACATCCTTCTGGTGACGTTCAATAGTACGACGTCGTTCCTCGTCGTTCTTTTCCATCTTACGGTTCCATGACGAAACCGCAAGCTTTCGTCGTTCTGCCTGGCCATCCCAAGCCACAGCAAAATGATAAAAAGCTTTGGCCATATAAACGATGGCATCCACTAACAGCAATCGTTCCAACGTGACGAGATTTTCAGACGATCCCGCTGTAGCCCAAGTGGGCTTTGTCCCTGAGACTGCCTTGTCCCAGAAGCCATCCATTGCGTCGAAAATGGGCGTGAACACGTCGTCTATTGAGAGCACTTTAGCCCCAACACCACTCTTGGGCCGAAAAATAAAGTTGCCCATTGCGTGCACAGTGGGTGACACTCTGGCCCAAACCTGACTGTGAAACTGAGCAAACTTTTGCACTTCAGTCCATCTTGGATGCCCTTGATCCAAGACATCCCAAGACGGCCAACAGCCAACCAAGTCGTACACAGGCTGTCCGTGACGTTTGACAAAGTCACGAGAAAGGTCTCCAGCCATGG
>WBZZ01003178.1:12500-55000 GCA_019918135.1 Paulinella micropora | reverse complement strand
CAGACATTACAGATATCACATCTCTCAGACATTACAGACATTACAGACATTACAGACATCACAGACATCACAGACATCACAGACATCACAGACATCACAGACAGACATCACAGACATCACAGATATCACAATATATATATCAGACATTACAGACATTACAGATATCACATCTCTCGGACATTACAGACATTACAGACATTGCGAGGTAGTGTGTGTGTGTGTGTGAGAGAGAGAGAGAGAGGGGGGGGAGAGAAGGAGTAGTATAGGGTCGCACTTCGGCACACTTTTTCAAGACATACCACCCGCCACCAGAGACACACACCGGCCGGCCCGCAGGGACAAAATGGCAACGGATAAATAAGTTCGTATTTAAAAATATAGACACATACAGGATGACAAACGAAGACACACAAAAAACTGCGACAAGAACAAGTCGCAAGTTTACCATTTCAAAAGAATGTATTATGATAAAGAATAATGAAAAGAGGCTGATGGTAAAAATTCAATGGAGAGAAGGAGGTAAAACGATGTTTAAGAGTTTTACTATTGGAAAACGAAGAACCCAAGAACAAGCAATGAAAGAAGCAAAGAAATACCACGAGGAAAAAGTAAAACCAAAGTATGATGCATGGAAAGTTAATTATGATAAGGAAACAAAAGAAATCAAAAAAGAAAAGAAAAGGAATTGGAAAAGAAAACATTCAAGTGTGAATGCGGAGTTGAAATCAATAGGAGTAGCAAAGCAAGACATATGAAATCATATACACATACATCTACCGATGTAATCGGTATGGCCCTGCCCGTCCTGCCCCAGCCCGCCCCAGCCAGCCCCGCCCGCCCCGCCCTAATTTCCATCTAAACACAGTGCCCCCCGTATATATAGACACGGAGAGCACACGGCGGACCACGGCGGGGGCAGACAATTGAGATAATTAATTTTTATTTTTGAAAAAAATGTTTTTCTATATATACACCGACCAACGATGGAGACACACACTTACAACGGTATTCAGTATAGGTTGGACAGATATAGGGAACAAAAAATTAATTATGAAATCAAAAGGGTCAGGGGTCATGATGTGCTTTACATAATACCTGAGGGGTATAAAAGAAAGTATAAGGTTGATACAACAACGGCCCAAAATTACTTGAACAGAGTAAGAGGTGCTTTTTACTTTCATGCTATGCCAGAAGCACCACCCTTACCAGTAGATGAACAACCGTGAAGCGAAAGTGAGAGAAAGAAAAGAAAAGGTGAAAGACCTAATGAGGTATGCGAACAACGAAATCAAACACGTTGATAGAAAGAAACACGTGCTGGGTATTAATGAAAGCCAGTATTGGGTTAAGCTTACTGGAAACTTCACTTCTTTTAGTATGAATGATATTCTACAGTTCATCGAGATAATACTGAATGACTTTATCAAAAGACAGATGCAAAGTAGTATGGTTAGTGTAAGTATCAAGTTTGTAGATTACTATGGAGCGGTATCTACGGGTTTGAAGACTATTATCAAAAGACAGATGCAAAGTAGTATGATTAGTGTAAGTATCAAGTTTGTAGATTACTATGGAGCGGTATCTACGGGTTTGAAGACTATTAATCAGATTTCTGTCAGGGATGTTTTGGAAAGATTGTCAGCATTATTTCAAAGCAACGAAAGTATTTATACAGACGAAAAGGGATCTAATATTGATAAGTTTAGATTCGTTTTGAAATCTGTTGAAATGCCAACGGGCGGAACGAGGCTTCAAATAATTAATAAGTTGGATGTATATAAAAAGAGAGGAGTAATTCAAATTAATAATACAAGACAACATATGCTTAGCCAGAGCAATTGTTGTAGTAAAAGCAAAAATTGAAAAACATAAAAAAATACAAGACAATAATGATGGGACGAAAGATACAGGAGGAGATGGCTTTGAAACTACACGAAGAAGCGAAAGTCATTCAGGATGTAGGATGTGTGTGGTATTCCTGAAATTAAAACATTTGCTAACCACATTAAATACAATCTGGTTATTGTTGAATTCCCTGACAAGATTGTCTATAAGACAGATTTACTTGATAAGGCTGGCAAACGACTTACGAACCTTTATATACTTAAGACAGAGAACCACTACGATGCGATAACCAATATGAAGTCTATGGTATGTAAAGAAAACTTCTGTGAGTTATGCTTAAGAGGATTTCAAAAGCGACACGCCTGCGAAGCTAAATGTAATATCTGCAAAACCAAAGACTGTAAGGGAATAAACGAT
This sequence comes from Paulinella micropora, assembly GCA_019918135.1. NCBI lineage: Eukaryota > Cercozoa > Imbricatea > Euglyphida > Paulinellidae > Paulinella > Paulinella micropora. The sequence goes on along the minus strand of WBZZ01003178.1, from coordinate 52,738 downwards.
AGAAGCAATTGGACTGATCGCTATTCGTGTAATAGAAAGTTTCCAAATACTGTATGTTTCAACAACCACAAGAAGACGAACTGTGATATCAAAGCAAAATGTCTTACGTGCGGACTTAATTACAGAAGGTCGCGGAGCGACCGTTCGCCCTACGGGCTGAACAGAAAGGACGAACACAAATGCGGATATGCGAAATGCCGTAATTGTAAGGAACTGAAACCACTTGAACACCAATGTGAAATCGTGAAGAAAGAGATACTTCCGTTTTCAGAGAAATACATATTCTTTGACTTTGAAGCGACACAGGATACGGGCGAGCACATAGCCAATCACGCGGAAAGCCAGTATTTCGATGCTAAGGAGCCACCAGTTATCCATAATAACATTGAAGATTTCTGTAAGTGGGCTTTTGAATCTAAGCACAACGGCTTTACATTCATTGCTCATAACAGTCGCGGTTATAACTGTCAGTTTATTCTTAAGTGGTTAGTGGATAACGGACAGGCACCATTTGTCATTTATCAAGGCGGTAAGATAATGATGATGACATTGAAGAAATACCGCTTCATTGATAGTTTGAGTTTCTTGACTATGCCTCTGGCTGATTTTCCTAAAACATTCGGATTGAAAGAACTTAAAAAGGGTTTCTTTCCTCACTATTTCAACACGGATAAGAACAAAAATTATGTTGGTGTTATGCCTCATAAAAAGCACTACGGCTACGACACGATGAAAGATAAGAAAAGAGCGGAATTCTTAGAATGGTATGAAAGCCAAAGAAATAGCACATTTGATATGCGGAAGGAAATCGCGGAATACTGTCATAGCGATGTTGACATTTTGAGAAGGGGATGTATGGATTTTAGAAAGCAGTTTTTAGAATTTGGTATAGACCCGTTTCGATATACAACTATTGCGAGTTGTGTTATGGCTTTGTATCGGGCTAAGTTTATGCCAGAGAATTCAATTGCTGTGTTGAAGGCGGAGAAGCAAAACAGGATTACCTCTCGGGCTTGTGTTGAATGGATAGCTTACAGAAGCAGGTTAGACAAAGCAGATATTAAACACGCTTTCAATGGTGGTGAAAAGATGTTTCAACTTGGTCAATCAAATGTTTACGTAGATGGATGGGATGAAAAGACGAAAACCGCTTATGAATTTCACGGATGTCTCTGGCACGGATGTCCAAAGTGCTTTAATGGTAATACAATCAATACTAAGAAGAATAAGACGATGGGTGAACTATACAAGGCAACAATGAGACGAGAAAAAGAACTAAGCAAACAAGTCAGCAAACTAGTAACTATCTGGGAATGTGAATGGAGATTAATGAAAACAAGTGAAAGCCTAGCGGAAGATACGAACGAACGAATTACTGAACAAGAAGGGCTGAACCCGCGAGAGGCAATGTTTGGAGGTAGAACTGATGCTCTTACATTGTATTGGAAGTCTAGACATAACAGCGAATACGCAAAATACATTGATATATGCTCTCTGTATCCTACCGTTATGTTTTACGACCTTTACCCTAGCGGACACCACGAAATCATTAGGCCCAATGTAGGGGCAAGCCCCTACAACCCCAACGGAGGGGGTGCGGGGGACGAAGTCCCCTGCGAGATGAAAAACAAAATCATAAACAGAGAATATTTCGGAGTGTCTAAGGTTAAGATGCTGCCGCTTAGAAAATTACTACACCCCGTTTTACCTAAGGCAGATAGAGGTAAGCTTATGTATTACTTATGCGACAAGTGCGGAATGACTGAACAGAAAACCGAATGTAAGCACACCGATAACGAGCGAACAATAACTGGCACTTGGGCAACTCCTGAAATTTACAAGGCCTTAGACAAAGGCTACAAGCTAATTAAGGTATATGAAGTATGGCACTGGAAGGAGCAGAGCAGTAGCCTTTTCAAAGATTTCATAAAAACTTTCTTAAAGGTTAAACAAGAGTCAAGCGGATATCCTGATGGATGTATTACACAGGAACAAAAAGAAACAACATTGACAGTATGGAAATCAAGATGGGTATTAAGATGGACGAAAACAAAATAGAAGAAAACCCAGGACGGCGAGCGGTTGCTAAGTTGTGCTTGAATAGCCTGTGGGGCAAGTTTGGTGAAAAGCAAAACAAGACTCAAAACAAAATGATAAAAGACAAAGATACCTTATACAAGTTAATGAACGATAAGTCAGTTGATAACATAAACATAAACATTATTAACGACAAAATAATAGAAGCGAGTTATGACCTTAAACAAGATGCGGTAAGCGACCCCGTGAAAACAAATATTGTAGTTGCTTTATTTACGACTTGCCACGCGAGGATTAGACTATATGAGATGATGGACAAACTAGACAACAGAGTTCTATACCACGATACAGACAGTGTCATATACACAACAGACTTAACGAAAGGCGAAACAGATGTGAAAACGGGTAAGTTGTTAGGCGAATGGACGGACGAACTACACGGAGCAAAGATTATGACCTTTATCGGAGGTGGACCAAAGTGTTATGGATATGTCTTAGATAACGGCAAAGCAAGTATGAAAGTCAAAGGCTTTAGTATGAATTATGAAAACAATAAATCATTAAATTTACCAAATATGTTAAGTGTCATTAGTTGCGGATTTGGAATTAAAAACAACGACCTTATTGAGAACGGCAAGAATGAATTGTTAGAGTTGCTTAAGACTCAGGAAGAAAAATTGATTGCTAAACAAATTGAAAAATCAGGTAAAGTTGTTATAGTAGAAAACAGCAAGATAACGAGAGATAAACAACAGAAAAAAATAACGAGCGAATACTTAGAAAAAATATTCAGCTTTACTTACACTAAAAGAAATATTATAGGTATTGTAGATAATGCAATTGAAACTAGACCATTCGGTTATTAAATGTAGGGCAATAAAAACCTTATAGATATATTTTTTTGCCCCTACCCTTGAAGCTCCTGATTGTATTTATTCCTTTCTTTGGTTTGACTAACTTAGTATTTACAGCCGTAGCACCTAACAATGAAACGGGGTCAAATGCTGTTCGGTAGTTTGTCGTTAGCTTCGCAGTCTTTGCCCTTTTTACCTTTTGGATTTACTCTTGTAGCTACTCTGTCAATCACTCCTTCAATGAGGTCTCTTGTGCTACTGCCTTTGTTGTATGTGGTAGCCCTCACCCCAGTCTGTCGGCTTAAATCTTTTGCTATTGTGCCACCTAACGAATGACCCGTAAGCTCTACATTATCCTTACCATATTTCGTTATGACTTCATTAACCAGCTTCTGCTTTTCTTTATATCTCGGTGCTCTTTTCAATACTCCCTTTACCAATGCGACATCTGTGAGTAAGTCTCGCTTATCCGCGGAGCCTCTAAATGCTACAATCGCCTTACCATCTTTTTCATACACTGTTGATTTTTCTTTGCTTGCGACTGGTTTCCATCCGTCAGCACCTTTTCTCTCTGACGAAGACAAATAGACATCCTCCGACAACTCAGCACTGCCTCCCTTCTGCCTTCTGTATGCCTTACCTGCCTGTTTCAATGCTTCACCATAGCTTATATTATGCTTAGCGGAGTAAGCCTTAACGAACTTTATCCAATCACTCATTGCGGAGACTTCGCCTCCGCACCTCCACGGTTTTGGTGAAGCTTTTTCAAAAGGTTCCTATATTAATTAATTATTATTTTTTTTTAATATTACCCTATATATACTAATGTCTACCCTTACAAGACTGTGCGAGAAGTTCCAAAACCTTTCCATTGAAGGTGAAAAAAAATCCTTCTCGTTGGAAGATGTTCAAAAGGTAATACACGACGAAATAAAAGCAATTGAAGAAATGAGAAATACACAACCGAAGGACACTTTTCAATTCGGCAAATACTGCGGAAAGAAGTTTGAAGACATCGCAAAGATTGACAAGCCATATATTGAATGGTTAATGAAACAACCATGGTGTAGGACCAGAGATGAATTGAAAAAGTATTTGTAAAGTCTTGGTATTTTTTGTTTGCTTCCGCGAAGGTGCTTGCCCCTACTATTGGTCTTCTAAGAAATTAACGATAACACTCACATTTCCTCCATTATTAACAGTCGCGACAGACTTTTGTAAAAATGTTAGATTTTCACCAGGTGAGAGTTGTATGTCATAAGTTCGAAGGTCAATAAGCTGGCTAGAAGTAGCATTAACAAAAAGTTTAAGGATGACGTCCGTTATAGTGGCACCACCGAGGGCAGTCGCAGCGGTATCCTTTGACACGATTGAAGTTGTAGCATCAATATCAGCAAAGTTCTCTGCCGTAAGTGTTCCAGTTGTTTCACAATCCGCACTATTATAACTTTGGTATCTTCGTTCGATATGCTCACGAGAGATGGATAAACGATTGAATAATTTGTAGCACCGCCATTAAAAAGCGATTTATTTTTTATGCTAAGAATTGGGCTTTCAGTAGTGCTCGCTAGCTCACTTCCTTCCGCTTCGTTAGATATGCTTGAATTAACGGTGTTAGCGCCCTCAATAAACATACTACAACTTGCTGTTTTTAAACTTTGTATTCCTGTATCAGCATCATTTCTCATTCTAGCAACAAATGGAAGAGTTGTATTCCGCAGACTGACACCTGTGTTGGCATTCGCATACTTAATCATATGGACTTGCTGGAATTCGCCTGTGTTGGGGTTCTCAATTGAAAACTTAATGGCCCCAAAGCCCAAATATTGAAATTGAATTTGAAAGACATTTCCCTTCGTCAAATCCAAGAGCGGCATATCGACTGTTCCATTACATGGGTCATCCCAGTTTGCTTGTTGAATATAGGAAACAACACCTCCTTTCGCGTGTGCTATACAGAAACCCACCACACCATCCTTATAAAAGTAGAATCCATTTTGTAGATTATTATCGCCTATACCAATAAATGATACATATTCCTTAGTTTCATCAGTAGTCCATAAGGCAGTGAAGCGTGCTAAACACCCATACCCGTTCTGTATTTTATTTTTCTTTTGCTTTCCATAACGGCATTAGCAGTAGCATTAGCGGTTGTTTTTAATTCGGCCATATTACTGCTAAATGAAACGCTCGCGTTCGTTTCTGTTTTTGTCCATACCCTTGTATTGATAGTATATGGAAAGATTTCCTGTAATACTGGTGTTAATGAACTGGTTAATGCTTCACCAAAGGCAGTTTTCATATTTTGACCCCCTACATATCCATCATACCCGACTTTGACATTTACGAAGTCGCCGCTGGATTTTGGGCGACTAAATTTCGTTGGTGGCTCATAGTTCCTATATTATCAAAAAAAAAATAATCTATCAAAATTAATTATCACTTCACTGGCGGGGTTTAATTTCTGGTAATTGTTCCATTCTTAACGGTTACTTCTTGCTGAGTGACGACAAATGTGTAATGATTGGCTGCAATAGTCGCGGTGTTTCCGATAAACTCCCATCGTCGCTCGGTGTCTAGACTTAATCCACTGATTTCATTTTGGTCCTTGCTCCACAGCGGGCGAGTATTGTCAAAGCTATCACACCAAACCCAGTTGTATTGATAAACATTGCTATTCATCAAAGCAGAGCCTTCCAACTTCGGTTTAAGATACATATAGTCTTCTAGTTTATATTGCTGACAATCAACATTGAATTCCTGAAGTCGTGCTCCGTCTAGTGTGGTATAAAAATTTTGGACCTTAGAACCAAGAAGGTTGCTATTGTCATAAGCAGTGTTCTTATTTTCGGTTGTATTGAATACGGAGTGATAAATCTTCTTAATTCGTCGTCCGTGGCCTCTGTCAAATCTAAGGACAACATTTTGAGATGGTGCAGGTGTGCCGATAGTATTTTTATACAAATAAGAATAATCAATGTTGAAGCTCATACCTTGGGGACTCATAATCTTCTGTTGAATTGATTGAACAACATCAGGATTGGTTTCAACAGCTAAGAAAAGGCTGAGATTTTTAACAATAACACTTGAATCCGCCGCTGCAACAGTGCCTCCGCCAGTAGAAAGAGCATCATCGTTGTAATAAAAGATTTTGGGTGTCTGTTGCCAAACAATGCGCAAAGTCAAAATTTCTGGAAACATAATAGTTTTATCCAGAGCGAAAATAGTATTGTAAAGCATTCCAAGATTAATCTTAACATTAATACTCGGGTCGGCAGTTCCAATAGTGCCCCTGAGAAATACTTAGCCTTATTGTGCGCAACATTAACAACATTAAGAGTGCCAGTTGCTGCTGCGATTAAACTATCATCGTGTCTGCGAGCATGGGTTACTGGTTGAGTTAAGTAAGCCCGCATCTTAGCTTGGTATGAAGCCATAACTTCACCAATACGAGTAGTAATCGCCCCCGAAACATTACCACCATTCGTAGCACCAACAGCGGTCAAACCCGTACCATCCGCCTTTAGAGCGATAGCATCAAGCAAGCTAACTTTTCTTTCAGTCGCAGCGGTGTTACTAAAACTCGCCCCGTTTGTTGTACTGTTCTTTTGAAGCATACAACCAGCACCAGATTTGTTGTCGTGGTTTTCCAAAGCTAGTAAATCATCAATGGAGGTTTCGGGTTTCCAAATCATCTTAGTGATATTTCCGACTTCGTTAATGTCGCACAAGTAAACACCGCCTCTAGTAATCAATTGAATCTGCCCAATTGGAGCCAAGCAGTCCATAAAGCATTTATTGTAGTTCGCCGCCTTCGCCTCTGGGGCATAAGTAAAACTCAAAACAGAGCGAGACAAGTTAAACGGACGGCTAATAAGGTCAAAGTTGCTTTCCTGTCCTCCTGCGGTAGTTACGGTTACATCAACAGAACCCTCACGAGGTGTAAGCTTATTCAAACGATAAGAAGCACTGATGTAGTCAGTCCTGCTAAAATCTAGTTCGCCTCCGTGTTGTGTAGGCATTTGTTTTTCCTCTTTTTACGGTTGTCTTATATTTTAATATGAGAAAAAAAATAATTAATTAACGACTTTTTAACAAATTAAAAAATGATGTAAATAAATTAAAATAATTTGTCTCGCGGTAAATCAACAATGTCATAACAATGCAGAGGCCGTTGAGATTAACTGGTTGGTCGTTTTTGTCAGTTAAGTAAAACCTATACACATTGCTTGAACTAGTAGATAGCCGTTTGCCGTATTCACTACCTGAGCCATCGTAGATAACAGAGCCGAACGGGATTTCATTCGCTGTGTATATTTCTTGGAGCACGTGGTTATCGCCTTCGCCTACTAAATCTGACTGTAAATATAATGTTTTTTCACCTGTCAATATTATGACGTTTGGAGACCTAATGGCATTATTAGCAAAGAAATATGTTGAGTCGCGGTCAAAACCCATTACTTCGTGGATGCGTGTTTCGGTGTCAAATATAAACCGCGGTTGAATTCCTCCATTGTTCGCTACTGTAAATAATAGCTTGCCGTCTTCTGGGTCGGTGTTTGTGTTGTTGCTCGTAACGGTGTATGTGTAGTCGTTGGGGCTGTCTGCCGTTAGCACCTCAGCCAGTTTATTTTTTAAGTTGTTCATTGTGTAGTTGCCCTCGGGTATCGCAATCAGAGCCTCAAATCCATCTTCACTCAAAGTAAAAGTGTTATACGGACTTGCCACAGAGTAATACGATTTAGGAACATAGATATGAAGTATTTTACAATGGGTAGGATTGTCTAGCGATTTCATATTGACTTCACAACTAAAATCTGAATCTGTGCCATTTATCCGATTTTTGCTGTTAATATAGTAAATACCACTCGCACGACCACCTTTATACTCCATTTGTAAGAGCTTTTTTTCAAAAAACTTCCTACGACCTCAAAAAATTATACTGTATGTATATTAAAAAATATATTTTTTGTTTTAATTACATACCACAACGGAGGGGTGCTCCAAATAAAAGTATCAAATCCATACCCGTTCTGAGCTTTCAACTGCTCCGCTTCTTTTTCTTTTAAGTCTGTCCAACCGCTTGCGAATTTAAACCTATTACCTTTCGCCCGCTCTAACAAAAACCTAATACTATGCCACCCGCAGGTATCTGTTGTGTCGCTTTGGTTTTTAACCTGATTAACCTTCATAAGCAGATATGTGTTCGGCTTACTCTTGTCAATAAGCTGTTTCATTTGGTGTAGAAATAGCTCAGTCGGCTTATACAGTGCGAGAGGGTCGTAGATTTCAAGAGAGTCGTCTTTAATTAAGTCAACCCAAACAGCAATCCAATGTGAGCCTGGTTGACTAGACTTATCCAAGTTCATAATAAATCCATAATTCTTTCTTTTTTCTGGTTTCAGTTTGTTTATTTCATCGCAGGCTACCGTGCCGATATACCATTCGTGCTTTTTCATAATGTTGTCTATTTCGTCCGTCATTAAACCTCGGTAGGGGCCTCCTCCACCTACAACCCCATCGGAGGTGATTTCGGGTGTTGTGTTGGCGGTGATTTCGGGTGTTGTGTCGGGTGTGGGTTCGGTGTTGGTTTCAGGTGTGGTGTCGGGTGTTGGGGTTGGTGATGTGTCGGCGGTGGTTTCGGGTGCTGACTGTGGAACTTCCTCGGTTGGTTGAATACCGATATTATTTGAAACTTGATTTTTAATGTTTGGGTCGCTTCTAATTTCGGTTACTAAGTTATTTACATAATCCTTCTTCTTCATTTTTTTCTTGTATTTGCCCTTCTTTAAATATTTCTTCATTGTTGCTATCGTTAAAAGTTTGTGTATTAATTCCTCCATCGTTTTTGCTACAGCACCCGTTTGGTTTATTCCCAAATAATCGGCTAGTTTCTTTCTCATTTCATTCTGGTCTATTCCTAAATCAATACCTTCATCTACTATAACTTGTGCCATACCCGCAGTCGTGTGTTTTCCTTTAACTTTTTTTGGTGGTGGTTTGCCCCGAGCTTGCATTTCTTTTTCCAAAGCAGGGCCCAAAGTTTTGGGTATATCCAATTTCGGATACTTGTAATCATTTCTTAAACCTGCGGATATGTATGATATTTTATCTTTAATTTCAAAGTGTTTCGCTTTAGCCTCCGCTCGTTTTTTTTCTTGTTCTAATTCTTTTTTATATTGTTCAGCCAGTTCTTTCTGCTCATCTGCTGATTGGGCATCGGCTATCGCTTTCTCTATTCCTTTACCAAGTTTGTCGAATTCTGTTTTGCTCAAGCTTTTAATAAATTTAGTTGTAAAGCCCGCTTTCTTCATTAATTCAATGTATTTTTCTTTTAATTCTTTTTCAGCCTTTTTCTCTTCTTTTGTTTTCAATGGCATCTGTTTTTCTTCTGGTGCTTGTGGTGCTTGTGGCGGTCCTAGTTGTGGTGCTTGTGGTGATCCTAGTTGTGGTGCTTGTGGTGGTCCTAGTTGTGGTGCTTGTGGCGGTCCTAGTTGTGGTGCTTGTGGCGGTCCTTGTGGTGGTGCTTGTGGTAGTGCTTGTATGTATTGAGGTTGGAACTGTGGTGGTGGTAATAGCATTAAATTATTTTTTCTATCTTGTTCAAATTTTACATCCTCTATAAGTTTTTGCTCTCTTTTCGCCTCTCTTATTAATTCTTCTTGTCTTTCCTTCATTTCCGCATTCTCCTTCCTCTCCATTCTTTTCTTCTCATCTTCTGCCTGTTCTCTTAACTTCTTTTCCTTTTCCTCCTTCTCGTGTATTAGTTCATATTTTTTCAGCAGGTTGTTTTGTATCTGGTTGCGGTTCTCGTGTTCAAGACGATTGAATTCGGACTTAACTATTCGCTCTTTCGTCTTTCGTGTTTTCTTCGTTTTATTGTCCCCTTTCATATATTTCAGAAACAGTTTAACGATTTGAAGTGTTGAAAGGTCATTCGTTTTCTCGCCAAAGTTGAGATATGCTCGTTTGCCTTTCACTTTAATATATGGTCGGCAATCTTTGGTTCTGTATATCCTTGGCGGTCGTTGTTTAAGTTTCTTCTTTGGCTTACTTCGCATTACTATTATTATATTGAGTAAAAAAAATTAATATAAGATTTTACATTTGAAAGGGTTGGGGGTTAACGAAATTTAACGGCTCCTCCTCGTTGCTTGCCGTATCCTTGCTTCATCGCGGCCTTTGCTACACGGTCCGCATAAGGCACTCCTACATCGCTCAGAAAAGTAGCACCCCTTGAAATCAATTGGTTCTTCTTGATAAACCTATTAGCATCCACTATCGCTTTTCCGACCTTCGCCCAATTAACTTTGCCTCCTGTTTGCTTCTTTTTTCCCTTCTTCTTTCTTCCTCCCGCTCATTGAATGATTGTAGCTAATGTTATAACCTGATGGACTACTGATAATAACTGGTGATGTTGGCATCTATTTTTAGTTCTAAAAAAAATAAATAATAATAAAATTACTTTAAACGAATATTGAAGTTCTTTCGTAATTCATCAGACACCGCATCAACATACAAAAAGTCAAACCGTTCTTTCGTCGCCTCGTGATATCTGTTTAGGAAGTAATCAAACTCATATCCAAGGTCTAAATGTTTATACACAAGCTCAATTTTATCAACACTCTGACCAGGAAAAATAAGGAGGTAGTAATAAATAAGGAGGTAGTCCAACTGTTTAATTGCCTCAGGCTTCATGTCGTTAAGATACTGCGAGCTCATAATCACCTTACTTTTATAATGCCTATTTTTTTTACATAAATCACTCACAGACTTATCCCTTAAACCACTACCCAAATCATCTAACACAAAAACGACTTCTGGTGTTATGTATTTGCTCGGTCTTTCTGCTGGTGCTTGTCCCTGCTTCTTCTTTTCTTCTTTACCAAAATAAAGAAACGTCGGCTTCGGTTCTTCTTTCTCGTCTTGAACAATCTCGCCTTCTTCTTGCTCTTCATCGGGTTTATTCAGCTTGTCTAACTCGTAATCTATCACACTGTATCCGTCCGTTTTCAAATATGTGTACATCGCCATCGGGTTTCCCTTCTTCTTGAAGTGCTTCACCATTTCTTTGTGGATGTGGTTGATATGGCAGATGGCGAACTAACACCAGAATTGAAAAATCGTGTTTTGGATATTTCATTGAAGAATGAAGAAAAAAAAGTAGAGCACGAATTAGAAGATAACTGGAATTGTTGTTGTATAAAAAACAGACCAACTGACAGCAGACTTATTAAGTATCTGTTTCAAATGGGTATCATTATCGCTATTATTACCCTTTGTATCGTGAGGTTGTCTGAAAAGAACTTACCGTGCGAGACAGCCAACACTTATGTCGGTATTTTGACCTTACTTATCGGTATCTGCCTTCCATCACCTTCTTCAAGTAAGAAATGAGCATTCATATAGTCGAGTTTTATACCAAGAAGCATCACTACCTGAGCACATTAAAGGAATGGCGTCATCAAAACTAACACACCAATCACTAAAAGGTTTATACACACATTTAAATTTTGTGTCTATTCCTTTTTGAATACAATAAACACAACTTTCATTTTTTTAACACTGACCCGTGAATAGAAATCGCAGGCAGTCCGAGCAGAAATATTAATTAATAAAAAGTTTATAAATGTAAATATAGAAAACTTTTGAAAAAGTTTCATCAAAACCATTGGAGGTGCGGAGGTGAAATCTCTGCAATGGACTATAAATTCCAAAAGATTATTTTTCTAAGTAATGATTTTCCAGGAGGGGTTAATGGTAGCAAGACATTTGACAAAACCATTAAATTGAACTTTACACCGACTAGAATGAATGTTAAGTTTATCCACTATATGAATGATACATCGGAGACGAAAACAAAAATCCTTTATGTGGACCGCATCGGGATTATCGGAACATTCGCTGATAGCAACACTGCGAACATTTCCAATCTTAGCTACAACTTAGGTATTATTAATTGGACCGACGGGCAATACACTTTTATAGTGCTTAAAACAGACAATGGCAGTATTGAGACTGACCAACTAGCTGGAAGAATTGTTATTTGTTTAGAATTTTTGGCTTGATAAAAATATATAGCGATGGAAAAAAATCAATAATGCAAAGGTGAAACCAGTCAAATAAAACGGAGATGGAGACAAGTTGGCAAAAGGATATAAGTTATTTGATGAACCGTATGCCAATAGTTTTCTTCTCGCTCGTAAGAAGAGTGGCAAGACGACCGCACTGTTTGAAATCCTGAAACGAACGACCGACAAAAAGACCCGCATTGTTATTATTGCCAGCACAATACAGAGCTATATCATTAGTTAGATTATTATTTTGCTTTTCTAAATAAATCACCTTTTCAGCCACGTGTTGAAAAGCACTAACCAGTATTGGTATAAATTCCATATATGATACTCCTTCAAGGATGCTTTTTCCGTCGTCTGCCTTCATTCCACTTTCAGATACAAATTCTGGAAATATTTTTTTAACCTCGTCGGCGATAAATCCGTGGCTCTTTTTTTCTTTTTTTCTCGTCTGATTTCCAATAATATGAGCAACAATTAATTTTCATTAATTTCTCACAACATCCCTCACAGTCTAGTGTTTTAATATCTGATTTTAATCTCCTGTCTGAACCAGAAGACCATGTATTTGCTCCCGCAGTCAAATGAACATATCCTGTATTATTCTCACCGTTTGATAGTGAAGTCGTCCAAGCATGTAATAAACCGCCTGTATTTAATGCACAAGCATAATTTGAAGAATCTCCTGATTTCATAAATATTTGTGGATTGGTCGTATTTGATGGTCTTTTTCTTAATGTTAAAAATCCGCTGGATGCTGTTGTGATGCTTAAATCTCCTGTTGTATTAATATTCATAGCCTCTGTCTGGGATATAGTTCCTCCCGCTGCGACACCTGTGGCATAATAAAAACTGAGTTTGTCGCCTACTTTGTATATTTGAAAGTTTGAACCAGAATAACTTGATTTCCAGTTTGAACCATTATAATAACAATCAAAACATAAAGCAATATTGTTCGGACTCCAGTTTAATTGTTGAAAAATTGGATAAACTGATGTATTTACAAATGCTTGTATATGCCCGCCGTTCGTAATATTAGATGCCGTGCCGTATAATTCTAATCCCCCTGTTGCTCCTGTGCCTTTTGTTGTATTGCCTATGATTATTGGTTTGCCTAGTGCTGTCGTTATTTTGTCGCTCGTTGCCAATGTTGTTGTTGATATACCCGCGTTTGCTGTTATCACCCCACTCGCTGTAATCGCCTTTGTTGTTAATAAGCCTGATGTGTCAAGTTCCAGAGCGAGAGACCAGGGAACAGCAACCCCTACACTTTTCCCGCTATCATACAAAAATCTAAGTTTATTATTCCATTTACTAATTAGAAAATTAGAACTCGCATAACTTGATTTCCATCCGCCAGCATCTAAATACGCATCAAAGGTCATATTTATGTTATTATGACTTAAATTAGTTAGTTGAAAAGTAGGATATATATCTTCTGTTGTAATCGCTTGTATATGTGCTCCAGTTGTATTATTATTATAAGTCCCATATAGTTCTAAACCCGCTGTTGTTCCTATTCCTTTCGTTGTATTGCCTATGATTATTGGCATACCTGATGCTGTTGTTATTTTGTCGCTCGTTGTTAATGTTGTTGTAGTCATACCAGCAGTTGCCGTTAATGTAGTTCCCGTTATTGTTCCACCATTTGTTATGTTGTTTGAGTTCATATCCAAAGCACCATAAAATCGCATACCCCCAGCATTGTTAAAACGGACAATGTCAGATGAAGCACTTTTATTATCCAAAAGTTTTGAAATATAAAGACCTGCTCCTTTTACATCAAATGCTACGTGAATACATAACCCCTTTGGTTCGCGGTTCCACTTGAAGCAGTATTTAAAGTATATAAGAATGACTGATAATCTCCTGTTGTCTGTGAAAAGAATATATCTCCTCCGTTTTGGTTTAATATACGTGCACCATTGTATGTGATATTTCCTCCATTAATGATATCTTGATTATTGAAATCGGCTTGGTTCAATATAGTTAGACCTCTCAACTCATTTCTCGTTCCATTAAATGTTTTGATTCCTGTTATCGTTTGGTCTCCTGTTAGTTTCACATTTTGCCCATCTTTTGTATCTACATAAGATTGTGTTGCTACCAACGCCCCATTTATGCTTATGTTGCATTTTGTCCATAAAGTCCCGTTTGCCCCATTCAGCGACATTAATAATTGTTCGTTAGAATTTTCCCACACAAAACCATCTGCCGAAGCAAAGCCACATCTAAATCTTATAGCAAATCCTGAAATATCGTTGCCTGCACCCGCAATCCCTCCCGCTAGACTTTTACCCGCGCCTGGCTGTGCCATATAAATACCCCATCCTGAATTATCAGTATCCCACATAAATATACCCTGTCCGTTTCCTCCATCTACTTTGTTTTGAATAGATAACTTACATCCCTCATTTGCTGTTAATAATCCACTAAAAGTTTTATTTCATGCTATGGTTTGGTCTGTTGTTAATTTCACGAAATTGTCATCTACATAACTTTTGTTTGCCCCGTCTGTTGCTGTTGTTGGTGTGGCTAAGTTTGTTATTTTTTTGCTGTTTAAACTTAATGTTGTGCCAGATGCGGTAATAATTAAAGTATCGCCTGAATATAACTCTACATACGAGCCAGTTATTTGTATCGGATACCAAGTCGCTGTTGCTGTTTTCTGTGCTGCAATCACTCCTATGTTTGTGTCAAAGGCTATACCGATACCATTAAAAGAAGCAGGATTTGAAGACTCACTTACTTCTATTGTTGATGTGAATTTTTTATTTCCTGCAATGGTTTGGTCTCCTGTTAGTTTAACCACGGCAGTATCAAGGGCGAAAATATCAATACTGTCAACATTACCCACATTTGTAATCGCAAATCCTCCCATATTTAATCAAGCCGTCATACTCGTGGTGCCATCGAGTCGCAGAAAAGGCGAAGTCGTGTTCCTCCATTGTCCTGTGCTATAAATAAGCAGTTGGTTATCTGCGGGCGTGCCTGTTATTAATACGTCGCTGTGTGTATCAATACTTCCACTTGCTGATACTTTCGCTGTGTTCGTGTCGTGCTCTGATAACCAATTCGTTATAGCCCTGCCATTTAGTTGCCCTACATTTGTAATGTTTTGACTATTCATATTTAGTGCTCCTGTCATATTCGCAGTGCCGTCTAATCTCAGAAAGGGAGAAGCAACATTTCGCCATTGTCCAGTTGAATAAATGAGTAATTGGTTATCTGCTGGTGTGCCTGTAATTAACACATCGCTGTGGCTATCTATACTTCCAGCTGCTGATACTTTATCATTATTATCATTATGCTCAAATATTCATTCATCAACAGCTTTGGTATTTAGGAAATTAACTCCTGTTATATTCTTCCTTCCCATACGTGCCAGAAGATGCTGACCCTGTAAATCTTTATTACACTCACGGCCGATTCGATGCGAGATTATCTACCAAATCAACAACAGACATTAAAGAAGGAAGCCGTTTATACTATACAGAGCAACGAGTGAGGGACAACGACGAGGTTAAAGCCTCAACTCAACACCGCTCGAATACAAGTAATCCACACCAAACCAGTTTATACAATTTGATAGATACAAACATATTCGCACAAGCAAGCGGTCAATACTTAACATACAAGGATGTAGAAGGCAAATGGAAAAATACCGCCCTCGGTTCAATTGACACACTCTCTGATGTAGTCATAACCGCACCAATAGCCACTAATAGTTATCTAACATATAATTCAATAAACTGGGTAAATAAAACCTTTCCGATAAATGTTGATGAATTTGGCAACATGCGATAATATTAGTGTTGGTAAGGTCTAAATTTTTTATGTCCAGTGAGTCCACCGCAATTTCAGACAAGCCTAAGAGCGACTTATATTGACTCATTGAACCAAAACCTGTGGAGGTGTATATTTAGGATAATAATTAATCCGAATAAAAATTATTTTTGGTTAGATATACAACCGAAACAAACACAAGTTTGTTTTAAAAAACAAACCGATTTTCCATCAGAAAATCTATGCCGAGAGGTAATAGAGAGATTGCCATAAAGAACCTTGAAAAAGCGATTGTAATGAAGAAGCAATATGCTAGGCAGAGAAAGATTGAGAGGGCGAGGGAACTACTTGAGGAAGAGGCTAAGAATGTGAAAGAAATGACCAATGACGAAAAGATGGACCACATTACTAAGAAGCAGTTGGCAAAGGATATGATTGATGGTAGAGACGGTGAGATAAGTGAGGAAAGCAGTGAAAGCGATGAAGAGGTTGAACACGACTTTGTTGATATCGTTGCCCAACGGGTTGCGGGTATGAAACTTAAAGCCAGACAGAAGAAGGCGAAGAAAGTGGAAAAAAAGAAAGTAGAAGAAGAGAGTGAGGACGAAAACGAGAGTGAGGAAGAGGAAGAAGAGCCCAAGCCTAAGAAAGGAGGGAAGAAGACTAGCCGTGTTAGTGTCAATGTTTATAACCAACAACCCGTTAAACCAAAAAAAGAAAACAATGATACATCTAAATTTTTTCTTAAGTTCTAGTAAGGGCAAGCCCTTCTTGCTTGAGAAGCAAGGCTTCGCAAACAATCCCAAGTTTTGTGAAACTTTTTCTAAAAGTTTCAATATATATACTTTATGCACGACTTATTATTTACTCTTTTATATATCGTGATAAACTACCTTCTTATTTTAGCCGCATATAGCAATGGACCATAAGCATACATCTACCGATGTAGGCGATACGACCGCTAACTCACAACTGGAAGAAACTCCAGGCAAAAACGAAGAACTTGAAAAACAGAAAATTGAAGAGGCTTCTGAAATACATCATCAATCTAAGAACCCTAAAAAATGGAATACTATACTAGCCCCTGAGCCTGAACCATTAAGCCAAGTGTTTATTGACCTTATGGATATGTCTAAAATAGCTACTAAGAAAGGAAACAAAAACTACAATTTTGGTTTAGTAATGATTGATGTTTATTCTCGTCGTGGTTGGATTGAACCGATAAAAAATAAAACAACCAGTGAAGTATTAGAAGGATTAAAAAAAATGCCTAAACCTAAAAGGATTACATCAGACAACGGCAGTGAATATAAAGGACAAGTCGCTGAATACTTCAAAGAAAACGGAATTCAACTACGAACGAAGTCGGCGACCACCGAACTATGGGCATAGTAGATAGATTTATTAGAACAATAAGGAACGATTTAAATTTTATGTGGGAAGTTAATGATGATTTTATTTGGGTTCCTTACATTTATGAAATTGTTAATAATTATAATAATACATTCCATAATACAATAAAAGCCACACCTATGGAAGTCTATGAGGGCAAAAAGAAAAACGATCAAGAAATATATAGAGCTGGTATTATTAATAAATTTCCTAAGGGCTCAACCGTTAGAAAAGAACTAGAAAGAACGGTTTTTTCTAAGGGTGATGTTCAGTATTCAAAGAAAGTATATACAGTAAAAGGCCGGAAAGGCTTTAAGTTAATACTCGGTGAAAACGAACTAGTCAGTCCTCAACAATTATTAAAGTCCAAAATGAACGAACAAGAACCGGAAGAAGTTAAACCTCAACTAGCTGATAAAGTCAAGGAAGCAACTAAACAAAAAAAGACCGGCCACTTATTAAAGTCTTTGGATATAAAACAGGAGAATATTCGTAGTAGTGCCCGGATGAGAAAGAAAAAAGAGATAATGGATTTGTAAGTATTGAAAGATTTTTATTTTTTCAGTTGTTGCCACGAGAAGCTTTGTTGAGATAAATCTTGGAGCGGATAATTCTTGTTATGCTTCCAAAATCAGAAGCAACCTTCTCAATGTTGTTCAACTTTGGAGAGAAAAACAAAGGAACATCTTTGTTGAAAGCTACCCATACGTCTGCCCCAACAGTCAGAGATTTAACAGCAGACTGCGAGCGCTTCAATCGCTGAGAATGCATCAGTAGCCTCTTTTGACTTGTAAATGAAAACATCGTTGTCTTTGTGCTCATCAAAGAACCCGACCATTCTCGTTGGGGTAAATTTTCCCTGACCATCTTTCTTATCAGCAAGGCTAAGCAATTTGAACCCATCATCCATAGCTTTCTAAAAAAAACACAAGCAACAATGTGAGCAACAAAAAGAAAAGATATTATTACCTGAGGAGTTGCTGGTGCTGGCTCTTCTTCCTTCTTCTTCGGATGCATTGCTGGTGCTGGCTCTTCTTCCTTCTTCTTCGGAGGCATCGCAACCTACACATACATACACAGGGACAAACTATGTATGTATGTGTAGGGGTAGTTTAATGTCGTGCCCAGGACTTATATAAAATCAATTATCTATACGCTTTATTCATATTTCTATTACCTCCCCCTACGTCTATCCCTATTTCATCTAATCTTTTCATCATCATACATGCTTCTGTAAATGTCGTTCCTTTTTCAATCATTCTTTCCATCTTAACAAGCTCCTCTGCCTCAATCATTCCTCTATTCTGCTTCTTCCAATGCTTCATCAATTTTATTTCACTCTCAATCTTTCTTTTCTTCAACTTATTTCGTCTATCCTCCATTAAGTCTTCCTCTATCTCTTCTCTCTCCTTCTGCTTCTCTTTCAATATTTCATTAATAGCATCTCGTCTCTCCTTCTTATTCATTAACTCATTCTTCATATTCTCAATTATCGCCTCGTCTTTTTCAATCTCTTTATCTGCCTTTATTTTTAATTCATTTAGTTTTTTTTGCTGAATATCTACTATCAGCTTTAAACTGCTCTATCCACATATATTTATCTTTTACATTATTTGGAATAAGATTTAATGACATTATATGATGAGGGGTATGAATAAGCTTTATGTTCGCAAAAAAAAACAGAAAAAACCAAGAAAGCACGCAAAGCATCAACGCACGCTTTCGTGTTTTTTGAGGGAGCTGAAGTTTTGGCTGACGAATTCTATTTCATTTTTCTATCTAACAGAAACTTCAACAAAGAAAGTCAAGAAAAATCGCAAAACCCGTTATATTTCTTTTTTCGCAAATTAACAGCTGTGACTGTGTTCAATGTTGAAAAAGGCTATGTGTATCATTTTATTAACAGTTTCCACTTTTTCCCGTCCGTTGCCATTTTGTCCCTGCGGCCGGCCGGTGTGTGTCTCTGGTGGCGGGTGGTATGTCTTGAAAAAGTGTGCCGAAGTGCGACCCTATCCTACTAGAAGGGGGGGGGGTAAGAGGTGAAAACGGGCTGGTACAACCTGTAAATCAGGGCAGACGTTCCAGTCGGTTAATCCAACAACAGCTTTTGGCGCCAGCTTACAACCCACATTCTCGATGAAAAAGATAACGGGTTAGAAACCCCACAAACAGCAGGTTTTGAACTCGCTATTTTCCGCTTCTGAAATTTTCACAAAAAAACAAGGAAAGAAAGGGGGTGTGTTTCTAAGGCCCCACCCCCCTTTTCCTTTTTAATTTTGCTATCGTTTGCCATTTTTTACAAAGTCTGTCGTATTAAGAGATAACAACATTATCCCCCCGTTTTTACATATACTGCCAAAAAAAATGGCAACGGCAGGAAAAAAGTGGAAACGGGTAAATAAAATGATACACGTAGCCTTTCTCGACACCCAACACAGTCACAGCTGTCAATTTGCAAAAAAAGAAATATAACGGGTTTTGCGATTTTTCTTGACTTTTTTTGTTGAAGTTTATGTTAGATAGAAAAATGAAATATAATTCATCAGCCAAAACTTCAATGCGACGTGTCGTTCGTTTCTTGCGACGCATCGTTTTGCTCTCTTGCGTCGTCGTTCTTTTTTTGCGAGCAATAAGTGCCTCATCCATATTATATATTATATTATTTATGTCATTAAATCTTATCCCAAACAATGTTAAAGATAAATATATGTGGAAAGAACAGTTTGAAATTAATAGATATAGTTTAAGCAAGTTAAATGAATTGAAAATAAAGGCAGATAAAGAGATTGAAAAAGACGAAGCGATAATTGAGAATATGAAGAAAGAGTTGCTTAATAAGAAGGAGAGGCGAGATGCGTTGAATGAGACGATATATAAAAGAGAGAAGGAGAGAGAAGAGATAGAAGAAGACTTGATGGAGGATAGACGAAAGAAGTTGAAGAAAAGAAAGATTGAGAGTGAAATAAGATTGTTGAAGCATTGGAAGAAGCAGAATAGAGGGATGATAGTGGCAGAGGAGCTTGTTAAAATGGAAAAAATGATTGAAAAAGGAACGACATTTACAGAAGCGTGTATGATGATGAAAAGATTAGATGAAATAGGGATAGACGTAGGGGAAGGTAATAGAAATATGAATAAAGCGTATAGATAATTGATTTTATATAAGTCCTGGGCACGACATTAAACTACCCCTACATATACATACATAGATTGTCCCTGTGTATGTATGTGTAGGTATGGAGGAGGTTGTCAAGGCACTCCAAGGAGCAAGGTTGGAAGACGATGGAGAGGGCGAAGAGCAAGCCGACCCCGAAGTCCCAGCCCCCGACCCAGCCCAGCCCGACCCCAACCCCGTCCAAGCCGACCCCGTCCAGCCCAACCCAGCCGACCCCGACCAGCCCAACCCAGCCAACCCCGTCCAGCTTGAAGACGACATCCCAGATGGGTGGAGAAAGTTTGGAGATATTGGAGCCCTATTCAGACGAAGTGATAATTCAAGGTTCGTCGGGCTTCCGAGAGAATTTCTTCTGTCAGATAAGAAGGTGAAATTTTGGGAAATAAGCCAGCTGTTTTTGAAGATGAGAAAGATTACTTTTTCGCACACATCGAAAGAAATAGGCTGATAGAAAAACCAAAACACGAATTTCACTTTCTTGTTTCCGTTCGCGACCCTGATGAGTTGATTATTTTCAATTCAATCACGGCAATCAACAGAGTTTTGAAAGCTCGCGCATATCAAAGATTATTCCTATCGGTCGTTATATTTAATTAAATAATCGTTCTCACAAATCTAACTTTCAACTTTCTTTCTTTCTCTCCGGCTAGTCCTGACATTCTCCGGCTGTATGTCTTCCCGGTTTAATAATTGCTTTATTTTCTTCTCCTTTGTTAAATCTTGAACTTGTTCGTTAATTTGTTTTTCATCAACTGGCTTTTCAAACTTAGTCTTTAATAACTCGCGGGGGCTGACTAGTTCTTTATTAGATAGCACAATCTTAAATCCGTTTCTACCCAAAACCGTATATATCTGTTTTGACCAAGTTCGTCCGCCTTTTGAAAATAGATTTCGTTGAACTTCCCGTCTTACCTTATCGCCCGGTTCAAATTCGTTAATACTTTCATCTCTTTCAATTTTTTCTGATAATGTAGTTCTAATGCTTGTTGCTCTTTTAGTTCTTGTATATGGTCGTCCATCGCCTCCTAATACTTAATGCTTTATCCTTATATATTGCTCTTTCTTTTTTTTCTAGTTCAAAACAATAATTAGAACAAAACTCATAAGTATAAAATCGGTCGAATGTATCGTCAATTGCTGTAATCTGTCGGTTCGCTAAACACAGAGTTAATCCACACACATAGCAACTAGTGAAGTCATACATACGATGATTATATAGGTAGTCCATAATGTGTAAGCGAACATCTAATGGTAAATTTTTTATCTTGTTCATCTATATTTAGAATTTAAGAAAAATTTTAGATGTATCATTGTTTTCTTTTTTTGGTTTCTCGGGTTGTTGATTATAAACATTAACTGATATGTTTGATTTCTTACCTTTACCTTTCTTTGGCTGTTCCTCTTCCTCGCTTTCCTCACTCTCACTTTCACTCTCTTCTAATTCAGGCAGTTTCTTTTTTACCACCTTCTTCGCTTTTTTCTGTTTGGTCTTCAATTTCATTCCAGCAACCCGACGGGCAACTACAAAGTCGTGTTCTACTTCCTCATCCGAGTTGCTTTCCTCACTTATCTCACCGTCCCGCCCATCAATCATATCCTTCGCCAACTGCTTCTTAGTAATGTGGTCCATCTTTTCGTCATTGGTCATTTCTTTCACATTTTTAGCCTCTTCCTCCGCTAGTAATTCCCTAGCCCTCTCAATCTTCTTTGCTTAGCCTGTTGCTTCTTTGCCTCCCCTTTTCAAGGTTCTTCATAGCGACCTCTCTATTACCTCTCGGCATTTTATAACTTGTTTATATTAATATACAAAATAATATTATTTAGTTTTTATTAATATACGAATATGTCAGGTTCTTCATACAAAGGTTTATTAGGCCTTAATGAGCTGGCTGTTGATAGTCTAAATATAGCCAACTTAGATTTAACGAACACGAATATTATTGGCTTAAATACTGATAGGGTGCCAGAAGATGCCGACCCCGTAAATCTTTATTTTACCAACGGCCGATTTGACACACGACTGGCTACCAAAAGCACAACGGACTTAAAAGAAGGCACTAATCTATACTATACTGATGGGCGGTTTGACACAAGATTTTCTAACAAATCAACAACTAACTTAGCCGAAGGAACCAATTTATATTATACCACAGCAAGAGCAAATACAGACTTTGATGCTAGGCTTTTATTGAAAACAACCTCAGATTTAAAAGAGGGAACCAATCTATATTATACCACAGCAAGAGTAAATACAGACTTTGATACACGGCTAGCCACTAAATCAACAACCAACTTGGCAGAGGGAACCAATCTATATTACACCAATGCGAGATTTGACACTCAATTAGCAACTAAATCAACAACTAACTTAGCCGAAGGAACCAATTTATATTATACCACAGCAAGAGCAAATACAGACTTTGATGCTAGGCTTTTATTGAAAACAACCTCAGATTTAAAAGAGGGAACCAATCTATATTATACCACAGCAAGAGTAAATACAGACTTTGATACACGGCTAGCCACTAAATCAACAACCAACTTGGCAGAGGGAACCAATCTATATTACACCAATGCGAGATTTGACACTCAATTAGCAACTAAATCAACAACTGACTTAGCCGAAGGAACCAATTTATATTATACCACAGCAAGAGCAAATACAGACTTTGATGCTAGGCTTTTATTGAAAACAACCTCAGATTTAAAAGAGGGAACCAATCTATATTATACCACAGCAAGAGTAAATACAGACTTTGATACACGGCTAGCCACTAAATCAACAACCAACTTGGCAGAGGGAACCAATCTATATTACACCAATGCGAGATTTGACACTCAATTAGCAACTAAATCAACAACTAACTTAGCCGAAGGAACCAATTTATGTTATACCACAGCAAGAGCAAATACAGACTTTGATGCTAGGCTTTTATTGAAAACAACCTCAGATTTAAAAGAGGGAACCAATCTATATTATACCACAGCAAGAGTAAATACAGACTTTGATACACGGCTAGCCACTAAATCAACAACCAACTTGGCAGAGGGAACCAATCTATATTACACCAATGCGAGATTTGACACTCAATTAGCAACTAAATCAACAACTAACTTAGCCGAAGGAACCAATTTATATTATACCACAGCAAGAGCAAATACAGACTTTGATGCTAGGCTTTTATTGAAAACAACCTCAGATTTAAAAGAGGGAACCAATCTATATTATACCACAGCAAGAGTAAATACAGACTTTGATACACGGCTAGCCACTAAATCATCAACCAACTTGGCAGAGGGAACCAATCTATATTACACCAATGCGAGATTTGACACTCAATTAGCAACTAAATCAACCACTAACTTAGCCGAGGGAACAAACCTTTACTATACGACGGCCAGAGCAAATACAGACTTTGACACACGGCTCGCAACTAAATCAACCACTAACTTAGCAGAGGGAACAAACCTTTACTATACGACAGCCAGAGCAAATACAGACTTTGATACACGGCTAGCGACTAAATCAACCACTAACTTAACAGAAGGAACAAACTTATATTATACCACTGCGAGGTTTGACACTCAATTGGCAACAAAATCAACCACTAATTTAGCAGAAGGAACTAATTTATACTATACGACAGCGAGAGCTAATACAGACTTTGACACACGGCTAGCAACTAAATCAACGACAAACTTAGCAGAAGGAACTAATTTATATTATACCAATGCGAGATTTGACACTCAATTAGCAACAAAATCAACCACTAACTTAGCAGAGGGAACTAATTTATATTACACCACAGCACGAGATAATTCAAATTTTGACACACGGCTCGCTACAAAATCAACCACTAACTTAGCCGAGGGAACAAACCTTTACTATACCACAGCAAGGGCGAATACAGATTCTGACACACGGCTAGGAACTAAATCAATAGATGCTTTGAGTGATGTAATAATAACGACACCAGCGAATGGACAATTATTGACACATAACGGTTCAAACTGGGTAAATTCCACTGGGTCATTGGCTTTCCTTGCTTTGTCAGGTGGGACGATGACGGGAGATGTAAAATATGGGGCTTCTGCTTTTACTTTATACACCGCTCCGCAGACTATGACAACCAATTCAACACCTTTTCCATTTGTTGCTTCTGCTTCGGATGAATATTATCCAGCGTATTATGCTTTTAACTCAAACCAGAATGATTATTGGAGCACTGCTATATAATATTATTACAACGACACAACAGGAGTTTATTCAAGAACACCAGCGACCACGAATACTTGGGGAGGAACTCCATACACAGGCGAATATATAAAAATAGATTTAGGAGCCACATACAGAATAAAAAATTACTATGTCAGGTCTTCGTCTGCTAATTACATTGAAACAACTCCGAGTATTTGGTATGTTGGAGTAAGCACAGACAACAGCACATATACATTATGGGATAGCAGGAGTGGCGAGGCTTGGGCAAGTCAAACGACGAAAACATATTCGCCCTCTTCAAATGCTACTGCTAGATATATTATGTTTATCGTGAATAAGACGGGGAGTGGTGGAACTTCATTTAGAAGCCAGCCCCGTATAGCAAGTTTGTATTTTGATTATGAGACATTTAATTATGATATAACATTGATTAGAAATATTACATCCGACACATTAGCAACGAATACCATAACAGCGAGCGGTTTCATCACAGCGAATGCGGGATTGACAGGAACGACACTTACAGCAAGTGGTTTAATAACGGCAAATGCGGGAGTTGATGCGAAAAGTCAAAAAATAACAAATTTATTAACACCAACTGCTTCAACAGACGGAGCGAACAAAACTTATGTAGATACATTAGACGGGCAGAATGTGAAATTAACAGGAGACCAAGCAATAGCAGGAACGAAGGAATTCAGCGGAAAATTGGCGACTTCATTAGGCATCCCGTGTATAGTAGGTATGAATACAAAAGGAACAGGAGCAACGGGAGGTTTAGAATTGTATGGAACCAACAACAATATGAATGGCCCACACATTCAAGCATTTGTAAATACATCAGTTTATCCTATATTTCAACAATTTAACTGGGGGTCAGACAATATAGCCTTAGTTTTTGATGCTTATTATGATGGTTCTAACTGGAAATCAAGCAACAGTAGCTCAAACTTTACGATGTATAAACAAGGAAACAAACTCGCTTTTTATTATAATTCAGGAACAACGGTGGGGAACAATTTATCTTGGACAGAGGTAATGAACATAACAATGCTGGAGAAGTAGTCATCCCAACAGCATCAAGCGGTTCTTTAACAATACGAAAAAGACCTGCTTCTACTAACGATGCTCAGCTATTTTTTAAATCGGGAGGATATACGAATTATGGTATAATTGTTTCAGCAACTGGTTTGCTTCACGCGTGGACTACTTCAAACTCTACTACTGGTGAGCCTTCTGGTAGTTATAATTATATTCCTCTCAATGGTGCTTGGACAAACTTATCGGACAGGCGATTAAAATCAAATATTCAAACATTAGACTGCGGGGATTGTTGCGAGAAACTAATGAAAATAAATTGTTGTTCGTATTATTGGAAATCAGATGAGAAGAAAGAAAAAAAGAACCACGGATTTATCGCGGACGAAGTCAAAAAATTATTTCCAGAATTTGTATCCGAAAGCGGAATAAAAGCAGACGATGGAGAAAGCAACCTTGAAGGCATAACATATACAGATTTTATACCAATATTGGTCAGTGCTTTTCAACATTTATCTGAAAAGGTTATTAATTTAGAAAAAGAAAATAAAACTTTACTTAATATATTACAAGACCAAGCTAACCAATTAGCAGAAATACGAGCGGAAGTATTTAGCAATGCCCCCTAGATTACATCCACCACCACCCGTCATAGAAGTAGATGGAGGCGAACTGACACCAGAGTTAAAGAACCGTGTGATTGATGTCCAAATTAAGCAGGAAGAAAAAAAATTAGACCACGAATACGAGGACAACTGGGATTGTTGTATGACTAAGCGAAAAACAGATAGCCGTCTTATTAAATACTTATTTCAAATGGGCATCATTATCGCCATCATCACACTTTGTATCGTGAGGCTGTCTGAAAAGAACATTCCGTGCGAGGTTGCCAACACTTATGTAGGCATTTTGACCTTGCTTATCGGTATCTGCCTTCCTAGCCCATCTTCAAGTAAGAAATGAGCATTCATATAGTTGAGTTTTATACCATGAGCTATCACCAGCACAGATTAGCGGAATAGCTTCATCAAAACTAACACACCAATCGCTCATCGGCTTATACACACATTTAAATTTGGTTTCTATTCCTTTTTGAATACACCACACACAGCTTTCATTTTTTTTAACACTGACCCGTGAATAGAAATCGCAGGCAGTCCGAGCAGAAATATTAATTAATAAAAAGTTTATGAGTAGTAATATAGAGGGCATCACAATGGCAGACTATAAATATCAGCGGATTATTTTTCTAAGTAATGATTTTCCAGGAGGAGTTAATGGTAGCAAGACATTTGACAAAAAAATTCAATTGAGCTTTACCCCAACTAGAATGAATGTTAAGTTTATCCACTATATGAATGATATAACTGAAACGAAAACGAAAATCCTTTATATGGACCGCATCGGCATTATTGGCACATTCGCTGACAGCAACACCGCAAACATTTCCAATCTTAGCTACAATTTGGGTGTAGTAGGCTGGACCAACGGGCAATACACGTTTAAAGTGCTTAAAACAGACAGCGGTAATATTGAGACCGACCAACTAGCTGGAAGAATTGTTATTTGTTTAGAATTCGTCGCTTAGAAAAAAATAATAAATATATAGAAATGAAGAAAATCAATAATGTAAAGGTGAAACCAGTCAAGCAAAACGGAGATGGCGAGAAGTTGGCAAAAGGATATAAGTTATTTGATGAGCAGTTCGCTAATATTTTTCTTCTCGCTCGTAAGAAGAGTGGCAAGACGACCGCGCTGTTCGAAATCCTGAAACGAACGACCGACAAAAAGACCCGTATTGTCATTATAGCCAGCACGATACACAAGGACCACATCTACAAAGAAATGGTTAAGCACTTCAAGAAGAAGGGAAACCCCATGGCTATATATACATATTTGAAAACGGACGGTTACAGTGTGATTGATTACGAGTTAGACAAGCTAAATAAACCAAACGAAGAGCAAGAAGAAGGCGAAATTGTTCAGGACGGTAAAGATGAAGTAGAAAAGCCGAAGTTTATTTATTTTGGTAAGGAGGAAAAGAAAAAACAAGAAACCCCCGCGGAGAGACCGAGCAAATACATTACACCAGAAGTCGTGTTCGTGTTAGATGATTTGGGTAGTGGGTTGAGGGATAAGTCTGTGAGTGATTTATGTAAAAAAAATAGGCATTATAAAAGTAAGGTGATTATGAGCTCGCAGTATCTTAACGACTTACGGCCTGAGGAAATTAAACAGCTGGACTACCTTCTTATTTTTCCAGGTCAGTCTCAGGATAAAATAGAACTCGTGTATAAGCATCTGGACCTCGGCTACGACCTAGACTACTTCATTGAAAAATATCACGAGGCGACCAAAGAGAGATATAACTTTTTGTATGTTGATGCGGTATCGGACGAGCTGAGGCAGAATTTTAACAAAAGGTTTTTGTAATTATATTTAATTATTTTTTTTCGTATATTATAATGGTCGTAAAAACAACAAGGGTTGAAGTCATTCCAACAGTCGGAAAAATAACAAGAAACTCAAACACAATGGCGGGCGGAAAAAAGAAAACTGGTCGCAAGAAACAAAAGGGATGTGGTCAAAAAGGAGGGAACATTAATTGGGAAAAGGTCGGCAATACATTTAGGAATATTAATAACTATTTGAAAAAAGACAAAACAATCTCTCGCTTTGCTGGTGCTTTGGATAGAGTTGGTGTTCCTTATGCTGGCAAAGTTCAAAAGGTTGCGAGCGATATGGGATACGGCAAGCAACGAGGCCGTGGGGCACTTAAATTTTAAACCCCGCAGATAATAAAAAACTAAACTTTCTATTATTTTTTTACTAATAATATACAATGCGAAAAAAACCTAAACAAAGACCGCCGAGGATATACAGAACGAAAGATGGTCGGCCATATATCAAAGTAAAAGGCAAACGAGCATATCTAAACTTTGGAAAGAAAACAAATGACTTATCAACACTTCAAATCGTTAAGCTGTTTATGAAATACTTGAATAAACCAAAAGCAAAGAGGACGAAGACAAAGCGGGAAGACAAGAAAAAAGTTCAAAGTTTGGCGGATATTGAACAGAACGCGAGAACCGCAATTCAAGACCACTTAGACAAGCTTAAAAAAGAAAAGTATGACCTCATTGAGGCTATTGATAAAAAAGAAAAGTCGGCACGGGATGACCTACAAGAGGATAAGAAAAGGCAGGAAAGAAAAGACCTCGCCGATGCTAAGGAAAGACAGGAAGAAATAGATAGGGAAATGAAAAAGGAACAACGACTTATCCAGGAACTAAATGCTGAACGACGACATAGACAGGGTTTATTAATGGCACCAATCGCACCACCTATGATAAAACCACCACCCCCACCTCCGCCAGGACGACCACCAAAAAGACGGAGAGGAGTTGTTGTAAAGGATGCGGAAGAAGAGGAGAAACACAAGCAAACTAAAAAGGAAAAATTAATTGATAATATGTTCGCTGAGAAAATAAAACAGAAACGGAATAAAGCAGGAAAACCTAATAATGAAATGATGGTTGAAAAACTACGATTTATTGGCCACACTATCCCCGATATTAAACCAGCAAAAGGAGGAAGGATAAATTACTCTGAAATGTTGAAAAGATGGCTATATACCAGTCCTATTATAAACGAGGGAATGATGTCGCCAGACCAGGCTTGGGCATCGTTTGATTTATGGGCAGAAAGTGTTGTTGATAAAAGAAGAGAAGAAAAAGATAGAGAAGCAAAAGGAGAAGCAAAAGGAGAAGAAAAAGTAGAAGAAAAAGTAGAAGAAAAAAAAAAGAACAAGAAAATCAAGGAGTTGTAGAAAAGTCCGAGGAGAGTAATAACGAAGATTTGGTGAGTGAAACGGAGGACCCTGGCGAACAGTCTGGAATAGGTAAAGGATTAAGGACGAATGAAATAGACGCCATAATGAAAAAGCACGATTGGTTTCTCGGCACGATAGCCAGCGACCAAATCAACCAGTTAAAGCCAGAAAAAAGAAAAAAGTATGGTTTTATTATGAACACACAAAAAAGTTCGCAACCAGGGCAACATTGGATGGCTGTCTGGGTAAGCATAAACGGCGATAGAAGTGTTGAAATCTACGACCCACTTGCCGAATATGAGCCGACTGAACTTTTCCAACATCAAATGAAACAGCTAATAGATAAAAGCCGTCCTGATAGTTATTTATTAATGAAGGTCAATCAAGTTAAGCAACAAAGCGACACCTCAGATAGTATTACCTGCGGATGGCATAGTATGCGGTTTCTTTTAGAGCGAGCGAAAGGAACCCGTTTTAAATTCGCCAGCGGATGGACTGATTTGAAGGAGAAGGAAGCGGAGAAGTTGAAAGCACAGAACGGTTATGGCTTTGACACTTTCATTTAGCAGGGGCAAGCCCCGCACCCATTTATGGTTGAGCAAATTTAAAAAACAAAAATATATTTTCCTATATATACGAACCTTCACCAAAAAGTCGGGTCAATGGAATATAGGGGAGGCAGGAGTTCTAACATTTACTATGTCAATAGCGAAAATAGGATAAATGGCACGGATAGTGATCTCACTCACTCCATTGATATGAAAGGGTTAGACAATCCAACACACTGTAAAATACTTCATATCTATGTGCCGAAATCGTATTACTCTGTGGCAAGTCCTTACAACACTTTTATTCTGAGTGAAGATGGATACGAGGCGCTTATTACGATACCCGAGGGCAACTACACAATGAACAACTTAAAAAATAAGCTAGCCGAAGTGCTAACCGCAGACAGCCTCAACCATTACACATACACAATAACAAGCAACAACACGAATACCGACCCAGAAGACGGCAAGTTATTATTTACCGTAGCGGGCAACCTAGGAATTCAACCGCGGTTTATATTTGATACCGAAACTCGTATTCACGAAGTAATGGGTTTTGACCGCGACTCAACATATTTCTTTGCTAATACTACCATTAGGTCGCCAAATGTCATAATCTTGACTGGTGAAAAAACATTATATCTTCAATCGGACCTCATTCGCGAAGGCGATAACCACGTGCTCCAAGAAATATATACCGCTAACGAAATCCCATTCGGCTCTGTCATATATGATGGCTCGGGAAGTGAATATGGAAAACGACTATCTACAAACTCAAACAATGTTTATCGGTTTTACTTGACTGACGAAAACGACCAACCAATTAACCTAAACGGTTTAGGTATTGTAATGACATTGTTGATTTACCGTGAAACGAATTATTTTAATTTATTTAATTCATTTTTTAATTTGTTGAAATCTAGATAGGGTAATTTTAGAATTATTTATTTATTTTTTTATCTATAAGATATAGTGTCGTTAATTTACAAACTACAAAACTAAAAAAGAAAAATGTCAGTCCAATACGGTGGCGAACTCGTCCATCAGGCTAAGGAACTGCTCACGGGTAAGTATGAGTTAAATAAGCTTACTAGCCGTGAAGGGTCGGCGAATATTACTCTCACCACCGCGGGCGGAAATGAAAGCACCTTTGAAATCCCTACTCGCCCTTTGAACCTTGCGAGGTCTGTGTTGCGATTTACTTACACCCCTGCGGCATCTGTGGGTTATAATCGTATTTTTATGGATTGTCTGTCTATGATTAGAACCATTGAATTGAGAACCCGAAGCGGTTTGTATTTGTGTAATCTCCAAAATGTCGGCAACTACACAAAGATTGTATGGAAGCCTGAAACTTGCTATCAAAAATTTATGGCACTTGAAAATCACGGGGCTGGGTCGTCTAGTGGTGGAATGCTCCAAAAGTGTAATGCCCCAACCACATTTGCGGCAAAAGCAACAAGTTATGCTAGAATTAATTTTATGAACACCACAGCAACCGCCGCAGTTGGTGATATTGTGGCACATACCGCTCTGGTTGGAAATGCGGTAGGAGACATAAATGCTGGACTTACTGACCTTGAAGGAAAGATTAACACTGTCAAAAACAACCTTCGTGCCTTATCCACTACCATACAGGCAGAACTAACCGATGCCTTTGACCATCCTGCTATTACCGCTCGTCGTAAGGATGACTTGCTCGTTGCTAATGGAACTGGTACTGCTAGTTTTGTCAATGTGGCTTATGAAGAAGCCAAGTATTTTGAAGGAGGAACTAATGCGACCGCCGACCCAGTTATCAATGTTAAACTTCCTTTGGGTATGCTGTTCGGCACTATTTTTGAATTGGATAAGACTATCGGCTTCAACGAAATCCTGGACTTGCGAATTGTGTGGGAAGGAACCAATCGTGCTTTCTTCTATGGAACAGATGCGAAAAGTGTGGCTGCGGGAGCCTCTGCGACTATTGTTGGAGCAACTGTTTCAAACTTGAACTTGTTCCTATCCGTAGAAACAGACCCAAATGTCATCCTTGGTGTCCAGCAAAAGATTGCGGGTGAGGGCTTTCCATTCAAGATTGAGTATCCTAGTATCTCGTGGAAGCAAAGTCTTTCATCTACTCAGCAAAATTTTGTTATCAAAATGAACCGCTCGCAGGGTGAAAGAATTCGTCGTATCTATACATCCGCCTTTCACAACACTGAGAGTTCAAATACCGCTTTTGATAATGATAACAGGGCGGATGCGAAAATTATTACTTACTTTACAACACTTGATGGAACCCGCCTTCAACAGTTTGATATTGACACTTCTGAGAATGAGGATTATATGATTTTGAAAGATAAGTTGAAGGGAAGTGCTATTTTGAATTCTGATGTCTATCATTACAACTGGTTCCACGTAGATACTTGGGACAATAACCGCCCTCTATGTGATAAGGATACTGACGGCTATGAGGTAAGCGGTTTGAGCCTAGACACCGAGAGGCGATATGAATTCTCTTCAACTGTAAATCCTAATGCGAGTGGTAATGCCATAACTAATCTCAACCATTACACTTATGCTATTCTTCAACGAAGTGTGCTTGTTAAGGGAATTGAAATTTTGATGAGTTAAGATGTAGTAATTAATTTTGATAGATTATTTATTTTTTTAATAATATAGGAATTATGACGACCCATCAGAGAAATTTGATAGCACAAGACCCTAACGGAGACTTCGTAAATGTCAAAGTCGGATATGATGGAAGCATTGAAACCAATAATATGAAAACCGCTTTCGGCGAAGCATTAACTAGTCAATTAACACCAGTTGTTCAGGAGATTTTCCCCTATACCGTTAATACACGGATATGGACATTAACTCAAACTAATGCGACAGTTTCATTTAATGCGAATATGGCTGAATTGAAAACACAAGCAAACAATACTTCAACCGCAATCCTAACAAGTAAAAGAAGAATAAAATATCGGACTGGTATGGGGGTAGTAGGACGTTTCACCGCTTTATGGACGACCGATGATACGAAAACATATTATTCGTGTGTAGGAATTGGTGAAAGTGATTTTTCAAATGGTTTCTATTTTTATAAAACTGATGTTGGAATGAATATTCTACAAGCCAAAGGAGGAGCGACTACTTATATCCCGCAAGCAACCTGGGATGACCCTTGTGATGGAAGCAAAGATATGCCCGTCATTCTTTGGAATAAGGGAAATGTATTTCAAATTCAATTCCAGTATTTAGGATTTGGTGCTATTAAGTTTTCAATTGAGAACCCCACAACTGGCAAATTCCAGCAAGTCCATATGATTAAGTATGCGAATGCTAACACTGGTGTCAGTCTGCGAAACACAACATTACCATTTACCGCACTAATGAGGAATGATGCTTCTACTGGAATTCAAAACCTTAAAACCGCGAGTGTTGGTTTATTCGTAGAAGGAACAAACACTATTAATTCAAGCATATCAAACGAAGCGGAAGGAAGTAAGGCGGCGAGCACAACGGAAAGCCCAATCCTCAGCATAAAAAATAAAACAACTTTTAATGGTGGTGCTACGAATTATTCAATCGTTTATCCATCCCTCGTGAGCATATCAAACGAAGATGCCAAAGTTAATATAGTGCGAATTGTGAAAACGACAGGAGCACTTACGGCGGAGAACTTTGCTGATATTGATGCCACGACTTCAATCGTATCAAAGGACACCTCTGCGACGGCTCTCGGTGGTGCCACTATAACGGATGTAATCCTTAAACTTTATGTTAATGCTACTTCTAGCCAGCTTATTGACCTGCGAACTTATGACATTCAACTTTCTCCTGGTGAAAATCTAACATTTTTACAAAAGTCTGTCGCGACGGTTAATAATGGAGGAAATGTGAGTGTTATTGCTAATTTCTTAGAAGACCATTGATGTGAATATATAATTATTTTTGTAATATTTTTTTTCTGTAATAATATAGTAAGATATGTATCGTCGTAAGTTGTATGTTGTGGGTGGTAGGCGGTTTCTAACAAAAAATCTATCAAATCCTACATAAGAAGAATGATAAACAAATATAACGATGGTGAAGTGCTGAACCCAGAAGATGGCAATTTCATCCGAGACCTAATAACCCATCACCCTTGTCTAAAAAATGGCATCATTGATGTTGAAAGTAATTTGACCACGGGGAGAAAACACTTTCGTGTAGATGGTAAGCCGTTTTCGTGGAATTGCTGTGTTGAACTCATAGGCCTTAGCAAATTTAAAAAAATGGCGAGAGTGATAAAAGATGCGAGCAGGAATACAATAAGACCGCAAATACAAGAATATCTTGACCTTATGGCTATTGATGTATTCGTAGAACCCAGATACATATGCGAAATAAGTGGCGATATATATGAGCGGGTTGATGTCCATATCGACCACCACTTCGATATCATACAATTCAAAGACATCCTTAAACAATACCTTGAAGTGAATAGAGAAGTAGAAGTTGAAGACGTTTTATTGAAAGAACCGCATTTCACCAAATTTAGCGACTTCCACAAACAGAAAGCAATACTGCGAATAATAAAAAAAGAAATCAATATTAGAGGTAAAATGTATCTCTTACGGTAAATACTTTTTCACTTCATCTTTATTCTTAAACCACGGCTGTTGAACTAGCCATTCAAGATACTCTTTGTCAATCTTGGCAACATCTTCAATTTTCATTTTTTTATATTTTCCATATTGTAGAACTGCTTCTTCCTCTTCATCGGGAATTTCTTTTTTTGCTTCGGCTTCGCTCATTGTTGGGTTGTATATTATATAAAAATTTATTTATTATAATCATAAATACTTTTTCAATTCATCCTTATTACTACACCACGGCTGACGAACTAACCATTCGATATATGGCTTATCAATCTTTGCGATGTCTTCTATTTTTTTACCCTTGTATTTCCCGAAATGAAACAAGTTTGGTTGAGCGTTTCTCATTTCTTCAATCGCTTTTATTTCGTCGTGGATTACCTTTTGGACATCGGCGAGAGAAAACGATTTATTTTCGCCTTCAATGGAAAGTTGTTGGAACTTCTCGCACAGTCTAGTGAGGGCGGACATAGTAGGGTGTATATAGTTGGCAGGAAAAAAATTAAATAATTAATATAGGATACACTTTGCGCAATGTCCGAGTGGATTAAATTCGTAAAGGCTTACTCTGCCAAACACGGTATAACCTATGGTGAAGCATTGAAAAAGGCTGGTAAGGCATATAGGAAACAGAAGGGAGGTAATGCGGATTTATCAGAGGATGTCTATTTGTCTTCATCAGAACGAAAAGGTGTGGATGGATGGAAGCCAGTTGCCAGCAAAGAAAAATCAACCGTATATGAAAAAGATGGTAAAGCGATTGTAGCATTTAGAGGAAGTGCGGATAAAAGGGACCTATTAACAGATGTCGCCTTGGTAAAGGGAGTATTAAAAAGAACACCGAGATACAAAGAAGAGCAGAAGCTGGTTAATGAGGTAATAAAGAAATATGGAAAAGATAATGTAGAGCTGACGGGTCATAGCCTTGGAGGAACGATTGCGAAAGACCTGAGCCGACAAACTGGTGTAAAGGCTACCACATACAATAAAGGCAGTAGCACGAAGGACCTAATTGAAGGAGTGATTGACCGAGTGGCGGTGAAAGTTAATCCAAAAGGTAAGCGGGCGAAGACTGCGAAGCTAACCACTAACTACCGAACCGCATTTTGACCCAGTATCGTTGTTAGGGGCGACGGCGGTAAATACTAAGCTAGTGAGGCCGACGAGAGGTGTTCATACTATTAGAAGCTTCAAAGGTAAAGGAGCCAAAAAAATATATTTATGACTTTCATAACTCGTTTGATAATGAGGTATCGTTCAAGCACGTGGCACGACTTAAAGCAACATATAACAAATTCATTGACACGTTGTCTACATTTATCCACACTGGTGTTGTTCGGCCTTGTGAGCAGTGGATGGTGGATGAGAATGTCGGCTGGATGTCAGCATACGGTTTCTTGTCTGGTATCGTTTTTTTTCTATCAAATTTCTGCTCGATATTGTCAATCGTAATGAATATATGTTCTTTGGTAATACTATCCCTAGTAATAGTGTGAATATCGCCGTTATGAACAACCTTTGTATTACAGCGAAACACGACCTGACGACCTGTTTTAAGTGGTTTATTTTGTAGCATTTTGTTATTGCCTTCATTAACATTGTTGTTAGAGTGGTGTAATATTAAAGGTGGGTTTTTGTCAGTCGGTTTTGGGTGTGGCTTAACTTGCTTATTGAGAGCATCTAATTTCTTCAAGTGTTAGTATATTAGGTAGGCAGTCTTTTGCTTTATGTTGGCTAAGCTCATTACCGCCGACCTTGTAATAGTCTTCTACCTTATTTAAGATAGATTGTAGAACTAGGTCTTTGGCCTGTCTGTAATTTGTATCAAGATTTATTTTCGTAAATAGCTTGAAAGGTTTTGACTTGTGGAATGGTTCTGATGTCGGGTCTGGGCAAGGAAGCTGTGCTAAGTGGCCAAACAGAATAATTGATACACCGCCGAATGGTCTGTTGATTTTGGTGTATTTTCTGAGCATATGGTCCAGACTTTCTAAATTCTTGGATGTAAGCATAGAAACTTCATCAATTGTTATTCGGTGATTAATGGCTTCTTCGCCAACTGGTATCGGTAGCGGAAGTCTATGATATAGCATTGTTAGTATTTTTTGGAGTGTATATTCAGAATTAATAACTTGGCGGGCATTGTGTGTCATAGCGGTTGATAAAGTCTTTTTGTCTTTGAAATGTGTGTTAGTGTATTTTGATGGCTGACCAGTTAGGTATTTAATCATTTCAGATTTACCCGTTCCAGCTTTGCCGTGAATGAGTAATAATTCTTGTTCTGGTAAAGGTTTGTATTCGTCTTTGGTGCTATAATCTGGAAGCTCTGTATCCTCAAAGGCGGAGAACTCTGGATATTGTTTATGTGGTGTTTCCAAGAATTTTTGTAATGGTATGTCTTGGAAACCGCTATGTCGCTGGTATGTTATCCGTGGTTCGCCATTTATGTAGGAAACGAAACAAGTCATACTTAATTGTGGGGCAATGAACTCATCCTGTTCTAAAACCTCGGGACGAAATTCTTTTCCTGTTTTCATATATTCACCTTCGTATGCGATACTGTCTGTATTAGAATATAACAAAGTCCGCCCAGTATTTACAAGCTTTAACATTTGGTTATGAAGAACTATCTTTTGGTATGCTAGCACATAGCCACTTAAATGAGACATTTGAAATATGTTGTCTGTTGGGTTTGTATCTTGGTATGTGTATATCATTCGCTCTGGTAGTAGGTCGTCCTTCATTTCGGCATACTTACCTTTATCGTATTTAACTCGTTTCAGGAACAATAACCTATATCCTTTTTCTTTCATCATAAAATGTATTCGCTCATTGTATGTTTTTGAAATGGTAGATACTTGCTGAGTTCGGTGTATGTTAGTATTGAGAGAGCCTACTAGTAAGTTGGCTGCTTTGGCTAAGGTGTCGTGTTCAAAGCCAGGCTTATCAAAGTAGTAATCTTGTATATTTGATATGTGTTCTGAGAAGGTTTTGAAGGGGTTGAAATGGTCGTCTGCTACATATAATCTCTTAATAAATATCTTAACCCCTTGGTCAAACATATACAACAATGCGGGTATGGGTTGGCATTGGGTTCCTTTTGTGGTGTAGCCGTTGAAGAAGGTTGGAACTTTGAGTAAAGTCTGGTCGTAATCAAAAACCGCATAACCGTGTAGAGGTTTGACCTTATTGTAGTATTCTTGTGTCATATCCTGGTTTATATTAATTTTGTTGCGAGGGGCAATCGGGTATTCATTGAAGTATGACGACATTTCCCCTAGATTACCTAACGAAGCATTTGTATAAGCTTTTACCATCAATCTGGTGTATCTTGTTGGGGTTTTTGGTGTGATGCTTAAAGATATGATGAAAGGGTATTTGTCCAGATTTCACGTGTCGTAATATATTAGGTTCAGTAATTTGTGTATGGAACTTAGGTTTATGTTTTTCTATGAGAGTATATATAAATACTTGTTTGAAGTATGATGGTAATGACCAAGCGGGGGTATCCTTAGGAACGAATGATGCGTGCTTGAAACGGTCTAAGCATTTATAGTTTAGT
Organism: Paulinella micropora; assembly: GCA_019918135.1. Classification (NCBI taxonomy): domain Eukaryota; phylum Cercozoa; class Imbricatea; order Euglyphida; family Paulinellidae; genus Paulinella; species Paulinella micropora. The sequence continues at coordinate 14,596 of WBZZ01003178.1, read as the reverse complement.
TTGTTTTCTTTATCTACTATTCCTACAATGTTTCCAGATTGGTATGTCATTGAATAGCACTCCTTATGTTCTAATTCAAGTTTGGTTTGTATATTGTTGAGTTCTTCCTGGGATATCCATTTGTTCTCGTATTGGTTCGTAGATAGTTTCACATTACTTGCTTCGTGGTTAGTAGCATATTGGGGCCGTGGCTCTGGTATGTTTTCGTTAATATCGTATAATAGCTCAATTGATTTTATGTGTTGGATACAGATGTCTTTTTGTTTTCCTTTTATTAATGTGGCGTGATAATCATTACATCTGATTATTATCTGTTTTGGGTATTCCTTAGTAGATGCTCGCCACAGTATATTCATACCATCAAATACATAAATCCTACATCGGATGAAGTCTTCCATTTCGTCAATGTCCTTTGCTGTGGCATATTTGATATCCTTAAATCTATCTAGTATTATATCATCTCGTTTTCGTTTTCTATTGTTTGGGTTTGGAAAGTCTTTCATAATACATTCTAGCACACAGTTTATTTCACCCTGTGCCATTGGTATGACAGCATTATTTTGCGGATGAACTTGGTCGATTGTAATGACTTTAAGGTCTTTGTCTTCTCTTTGTTCGTAAAACCTTGCTTGTCGTTCCACAATGTTTCTAACCGCATTAATTGACCGCTTTAATTCGTTAGCTCTGTATATTCCTCTGACTGGTCCGTGATATCCTTCATAATCCAGATAGACTAGATAACTTGTATTTGGGTTTAGCTTGGAGGCGAGCTTCCCATCCTGGGGCATATGGTATAACGAGCGAGTTATTTCGGCCGACTAGTTCAGGATGGCCACCCGTTAGTCTGTTTATAAGTCGCAGGGCGGTTGGAGTTGTAATGAGATACCATCTTCTTTTGCCTATTTGTCTGATGTAGTCTCCTCGTCGCTCAATTCGGTAGAGCAGAAATAGTTCTGGTTGGTATTGGTCCATTGTATATAGATAGGCAGGATAAATTTTTTGAAAAATAATTATTTAATGCTTTACATATATACATATATGTTATATTTAGATGTAAAATATTTTACCGATAAAAAAATTGTTGATTAATTTGACTTTCTCAGTCGCTCTTCTAACTCCTGTATCTTCCTTTTGTATTCTTCTATATCTTGTGTATATTGTATTAACTTCTGTGCTTTGGCTCGCCGTTCTTCGTTTAATCTAGCTTTATTACGGTAATAGTATGCGAGAGCTTTCTCATTATTCTTTTTTCTCCTTTCGTCTCCTTCGTATATCTTTGGTCGTGGCATATTATATATAAGTAATATTATTTTTATAAATGTAAATAATTAATTCTTTTCGCGACAAAACAATTTCATATATAGTTCAGGCCCCCAACTTTCTATCACTTCCATACTGAATTCTTTTACTAACGACTTCGCATAATTCTTTCGTGTAATCCTACCACACAACTCTTCGTGTTTTGTGAAAGTTATGTTATCAATTATTACCTTAGAGCAATATTGACATTCTTTTGGTTGTAATGTTTCAGGAATTGGTGGCGCCATTGGTATAGGATGCTTTCGCTTTGTGTGTTGAATTAGACTATCTCGTCTCATTTCCATATCACATTGCGGACATTTGACTTTTTCTGCTTGTCGTTTTCTATCATATTCTCGTTTCTTTTGTTTTCTTTCTTCACTTAATGTTGGTTTCTTATTTTCGTGTATTTCTTTGATATGTATATTTAGATAGTCTCGCCTCATTTCTTTATCACATTGTGTGCATTTAATTTTTCTAGCTTTTTCGGGTTGTCGTTTTCTATCATATTCTTTTTTATAAGCTTTTTGTTCAGGTGTTAATATTTGTTTGTGTGTTTTAGCATATTCGTTCTGGTATTTTTTACAACATTCCTTACAGTAGTTTCTATTAGCATATGAATTTTCGGGGGTTCTTACAACCTTACAATTTCTACATACCTTTAAGCATTCATCACACATTATATATGTATGTCCTCGTAATTATACCCGTCTGTATCCTTTCTTGTCGCAATATTCGCAGTTCATTTTTTATAAATAATGATGTGTAATGTTTTGAACATAATTGAAACCAAACGA
>WBZZ01003178.1:0-7500 GCA_019918135.1 Paulinella micropora | reverse complement strand
TCTCTCTCTCTCTCTCTCTCTCTCTCTCTCTCTCTCTCTTTTTTTTTTCTCTCGGCAGTATGTCAAGAACAAACGTACTATTAATAAAAAAAAATACAAGCAACGTGGTGCTGTACTAGTACGATTTCCCCTTTGATCTCCTTCTTCTTATTATTATTATCATTATTATTATTATTATTATCATTATTGGGCCCTGTCGCCAGTTCGATTCCCGTCGGTGCCACCAGTATTTTCATTGAACATACCGGTCCGTCTGGACCAGTATTTTCATTGAACATACCGGTCCGTCTGGAAGTGTTGGAACTGCCTTTGCGGGGGTGTCATTAGAGCTTATCGTCAATTCTTCGTACTCCCCTCACGGGTGAGACGATGGAGGCGCATGTGCAGAAATGCATCAGCCATTGACAGAGAAGCACTATTATCATTATTATTATTATTATTATTATTATTATTATTATTATTCACAGGGAGATCGTAAGTACATTGTCTTTTTTAATGACATACCCTTGTATAAGGCGGATATCCTATGATATAGTATTAGGAAGCCAGTCCTAATAGCTATATCCGAAGTCGAGGTGTATGTACCCGACCCTGCGATATACCGACACAAGTAGAGATTGACCGTGCTCAGGTACGTGCTCAGGTACGACAGTATATAATTTATCGTAAAAAATAATTTAATGAAAGTTTCAGAGAACATTTCATTTTCGAGAACATCATCCCAGGACTTGGAAAGGGTCATACCCGGGAACACCATCGCTCAATACACTAGCGATCCCCGTATACGGTGTAGTATCATCGTCGATCGACCTTTCGCACTCGTATAACTAAACATTCGACAATCTTGGGGGTATCCCTTTTTCCGAAATTTTCCATGAAGTATATGGACTTTTTTGAAGACGTGTGGAAATGAAAGGAAATCAATTCACTGATTGCAGAACATATAAAAATAATATTAAAACATGTTTTTATTAATTGTAATACACTTTAACTTCATCTTCAGAGGTGGGCAGGAACCGGTCCGACACGGTAATCTTTCTCCTTTTTCATAGTCCCGGCTACTATGAATCTATGATGATAACAATGCCCAACATGCAGAATTTGCTTTTAATTTTGTTTATCTTTGTTTACATTAAGCATTTTACTTTATTATGATAATAAACATTGCTTTTACCTACAATAAATTCCCCCCCCCCCCCCGGGGGGGGGGGGGGAGGGGGGGAGGGGGGAACGGGGGAGGAAGAGAAGTGCGATGTCGCCACGCAAAATACATAGATTCTACAACAAAATTTCTTTAATTACTAAAAAAAATAATAAATCTAACTCCGTAATATCATACTAACTAAATTAGAAGTTTGTTTAACTCTTGCACGCGACAAACGTTCTTGATCCCGCTTTCGACCATAACAAACCTGCCAGTGCAAAAAATTACGATTAATACTACACTACTACAAAGAAAATAAACACAAAACAAATTCAAACATCTTTCAGATGAAGGAGAAAAGTGAAAGCTATGCAAACTACCTGGTGCGTGCATTTGAAGTTAGCGCCGAGTCAGCGCAAGCGATGCTAAAACAAACTCCCATGCGTTAGGTGAGCTGGGAGCGGTGAGACAGGTGCCGCGTTGGGGTGGAAGGTGAGTTACCAGCAGACAGAGCGCCAGCTGCCATCCGCGCGATGAGATCCTCCAGCAAGCTTTCTCTCGCTCTTACTATTTTTGTTGTTGTTGTTGTTGTTGTTGTTGCTGTTGTTGTTGCTGTTGTTGTTGTTGTTATCATTATCATCATAGTTTTTCTTGTTCTTGTTATTCTTCTTCTTCTTCTTCTTCACTCTCTCGTTCTCTTCTTCTGAGCTTTCCTCCTCCTCCTCCTTCTCCTTCTTCGAATTCTTCCTCTTTCTTCTCTCCTCTTCCCGTTGTCGCTTCTCTTGCGCCTCTTTTTCCTTCCGATCTTGCGCTTATTTTTTCTTCCTTTCCTCCTCTCTCAACTTTCTTTCTTCTGCTAGCATTTCCTTAATGGATGCGGCTTGTTCTGACATTGCCTTGTTCACAAGATCCTGAACGACTTCTTTCGACACGCCGGCGGACGAACTACCCTGAATACAATACCGGTCGCCGTTGTTTTGAAAGAAGTCGTTCATTTCTTGCGAACAAGGCAGTGGCAGAACAAACCAACAGCAACGACAACAACAACAACAAAGAATAATAATAATAATAATAATAATAATAGTGTATCTCCTGCCAATTGCTGAGCCAAAAGGCCATGTGCATCCAGTCCTCCATTCCATAAGGAAAGTCTCCACACCAATCGGTGGAATAAAGGAAGTGACGGCATAGAACATTACTCTAGGAGCTTTATACCAATCAGCCCATGGAAAGGGACCGATGGCCTATGTACTCCCTAAATAATAATAATAATAATAATAATAATAATAATAATAATAATAATAATAATAATAATAATAATAGTGCTTCTCTGTCAATGGCGAATGCATTTCTGCACATGTGCCTCCATCGTCTCACCCGCGAGGGGAGTACGAAGATTTGACGATAGGCTCTACTGACACCCCCGCAAGGCAGCTCCAAGCCTTCCAGACAGACCAATACTTTCAAAGAAAATATCCTTTGAAAATACTGGCACCGACGGGAATCGAACTGGCGATAGGTCCCAGATGGTAGATTTTTGAACTCCTTCCCTCAATCTCTCTCTCTCTTTTTTTTTTTTTTTTCTCGGCAGTATGTCAAGAACAAACGTACTATTAATAAAAAAATACAAGCAACGTGGTGCTGTAGTACGATTCCCCCTTTGATATCCTTCTTCTTCTTATTATTATCATTATTATTATTATTATTATCATTATTATTATTATTATTATTCACAGGGAGATCGTAAGTACATTGTCTTTTTTAATGACATACCCTTGTTATTCACATCTCATCGATCTTCTGGTTCAGAGGAAGAAAAGCATGGTATTAGTTTTCTTCTTCTTCTTCTTCTTCTTCTTCTTCTTCTTCTTCTTCTTCTTCTTCTTCTTCTTCTTCTTCTTCTTCTTCTTCTTCTCCTCCTCCTTAACATGATGCTATCCATATTGTAAATGATTCAGATCGCTCCGACGCAAGTTGGAGAATGCGTAACTCAGGAATCCGTTTGCGCGGACGTCGCCGCGCACGTCATGCTGCGGGTGGACGTGGACGTGGACGTGGACGTGGTCGTATGTGATTATTTTTTTTGAAGGAATTTTTCTGGGTCCGACTTTTTTCATAATGGTTTTTGTCTAGGGCAACTGCAACTGTAACGCTTCTTCTAAAAACTGAAATTAGAAATTTGTTTAACTCTGATAATGCACCAGAATCTGATGTGAAGCGTCCTCCCTCCGACCCATTCCCCCCCCCCCCCCCTCCCCCCCCCCTCCCCCCTCTACGTACCAGCGTACGTCACAGCGGGCAAACAGAATTTTTTGAAGGTAAAACCATGTCTTAATATAGTAAAACGCTTAATATAAGCAAGAATAAACAGTAAAAGCAAATTCTGCATGTTCGGCATTGTTATCATCATAGATTCATGGTAGCCGGGACTATGAAAAAGTAGAAAAATTACCGTGTCGGACCGGTTCCTGCCCACCTCTGAAGATGAAGTTAAAGTGTATTACAATTAATAAAAACATATTTTAATATTATTTTTATATGTTCTGCAATCAGGGAATTCATTTCCTTTCATTTCCACACGTTTTCAAAAAAAAATCCATATACTTCATCGAAAATTTCGGAAAAAGGGATACCCCCAAGATTGTCGAATGTTTAGTTGTATGTTGCGATCGAATGCCAAGTTATATCACTGAGTCTTTTTAATATTCATATTGATAACTGATGATGCATGATCAAATCATGATACGCCGTGGGCAATCAACCAGTTTGTTTGAGACGCATAAAGAAAAATAGTTTCCTTGTTCAATGGTCTCATCAGATAAAAAGCATCTTTCACCCATGCGATGGTTGCTATCGTATCGCCTTCCTTCCATCGCTCATGGACAATCTCAACGTTGCCCGCGTTTGGGTCAGTGTCCGTCCCCTCCTCCTCCTGGTGGATGTCCTTTGATCCCATCGACCTCATCGCCTTCCTCGGTTGGTCGTTGATAAGATCATTCCGCGCTCTCCTTAGCTGCGCCTCTGTGATCTTCTCCTTCTTTCCGCTATGCTCTCGCGGAGACTTGGACTGAGTCCCCACCGCGCTTATGCGGTCAGTCTTCTCCTTACTGTCCACCTCACTCTCCTCCTTCTCAGCTATCGGTGCCCGATAAGCATCGTCTTGGTCTATGCCAGCCTCCTTGTGGATGGGCGGCACCTCTTTGAAATCATCTTTCATCCGTTTTAACGCCTCCTCAACGGATTCATCTTCCAATAAGAAGGGATCATACTTAACCAGCCTTCTTACATTCACAATTTGCACCTTCCCTCTACCCCTCATCTTGTAGTTCAGAGGTCCCGTCTGTTCCATAATCTGATAAGGTCCTTTCCAGTGAGTGAACAGCTTAGAGCTGACTCCTTTCGGGACCTGAGGATGGTACAACATTACAATATCCCCGACCTGGAATTTGATCTGATCCAAGTGCGCTTGTCGCACCCCTTCAGCATCAGTCTTTCGGCGCTCCGCCTCTCTATGCGCCCTGACTATTTGTTCCGCCTCCATCTTCACTCTAAGTCTCATCCCAAACAACTCATCCGCATCCGCCCAAGTGTCTTTTGGGTGAAGGAGCGAAGTCGGGATATCAGGCTCACGCCCATATACTAACTGATATGGCGAGATTGAGCTCTTCGAGCCTCCTAACGCCGTAGAGGGTAGACAGTTCATTGCAAACGCAAATGATGGTGCTGCCTCGACCCATGCTCTTTGATTCTCCTTCTTCGTGCAATACATCTTTAGTGAGGCTTTGAGGGGTCTGTGTACCCGCTCGATTTTCCCATTTGCTCGCGGGTTATAGACAGTAACATATTGCCATTTCATCCCGTAATACTTAGATAGTTTGTCGATGACCTCGTTATTAAAGTCCGAGCCTCGATCAGAACATATCTTTCTTGGTACTCCGATCTGTGAGATGATCCTATCGATCAGCGCCTCGGCCGTCGTCTTGCCGGTAACGTCTTTGACAGGGATGATCCACACATAGTTGGTGGCTCTGTCAATAGCCGTGAGGAGGTATTTGTAACCATCCTTCGATTCAGGGACAGGTCCCACATGATCAATGTGTATAAACTCAAAGATCCCCGCATGAAGAGGAAATTCGCCAATCAGGCCGAAATTTGCCTTCAGTGGTGTTTTGCAAATTTATCTTGCACGGGATGCATGCATCCACCGCCTGATCTATCTCCTCCTTCATCTTCTTCCACCAGAATCGCCTCGCTACGAACATGTGAGTTCGTTGTCGACCCGGATGCGCCAAAAGTGGGCAATTGTGGGCTGCGACAAATATAAATCGTCTCAGACTCTCCGGTACCCACAGGGTCCATTTGTCCGGCTGTGACGCACAGCGACCGTGAAGGCCCTTGTACCACAGTAGACCATCAGATTCTCTCCATCCCATCTCCTTCATCTGATCTTTGATCGCTTTCGTCATCTTCAGCTCATCCGGGTTCTGATATAACTGTATGAGTTCCTTAAACTCCGGATCTTGAGCCTGTTGTTGCCTCCATGCGGTAGGCGAGGCTATATGGATAGTACCATCTTCTAGCCGTATCCCGATTCTTTCCGGGTCATCGTCTAGGTCACTTCTCCGCTCTTGAGGAGGCTCCGCATAAACATCCTGCGTCTCCTCTTCCTCTCTTATGTTCGCCTTCGCATTCTCATATACCTCATAGGACCACTCAGCGTCCTCCTGGGTATGTAGCTCACAACATATCCCGTGATCCGGGCCTTGTGGACTGTACCGTAGACCTGTGCGGTCATATCGGACTCCACTCGCCATCTCCATCGCCTCAATGTGGCTGACCTCATACACCTTGTCAGTGGACAAGTCTTCCATCTCCACCGTGGACACCAACGCCGATACTTCTGAGTTAAACTCTAGCCTAGAGAGGCTATCAGCGACCACATTTCGCTTTCCCGGTAGATGGACCATTGTAAAATCGAAACAAGACAAGAACGCTTGCCACCGCGCCAGCCGTCCAGTCTGTTCATGATTCATCAACGATAACAGGTTATGATGATCAGTTCCACAAATACTCTCTGAGCCTCTTGAGGGCCCACACCACCGCTAACGCCTCTCTTTGCCTTGTGCAATAGTTTCTCTCCGCTGCACACAACTTCCTACTAATAAACATGATTGGGCGTAATTTCTTCTCCTCATCCTCTTGTTGTAATACAGCCCCAATCGCAAACTTAGATGCGTCTGTATCGACTACGAATTGTTTCGTAAAGTCGGGCATCGTTAACACCAGTCCTCCGTCTTTCGGGTCTTTATAAATAAGATCTTTGAGCGCATGAAACGCTTGCAAAGCCTCTTCGCCCCACTTCTCAAAGTCTCCAAAATCTGTCATTTTCTCCAACTTAGCCCGTGTTGCACCCCAATCGGGTATAAACTGGCTATAGTATTGCGCCATCGCAAGGAATGAGTGCAATTCAGTGCGGTTCTTTGGTATCGGTCGATTCATAATCTCCTTCCTCTTCTCTTTGGATATCGAGACTCGATTATGGGAGATCTCGTACCCTAAGTATGTCACACTCGTCTTGGCAAGTTGACACTTCTTTAGATTGCACTTCAGGCCAAAAGCTTCGATGCGCCTAAATATATCGGACAAATGATCGATATGCTCCTCCATTGTGTTAGAGTATACGATAATGTCATCGATATAGCAAAATGCATATTCTCCCGCCTTCTGTCCCCGCCTTCTCATAAAGCATCCGTCAGACAAATCATCGTACTGATTGCTCAACATCTTCTGCATCGCCTTCTGGAAAAGTCCTGGGGCTTGCTTGAGGCCCATCGGAAGCACTTTCCATTGGTATATTTCCATACCCACCACAAACGCCGTCAGCCATCTGGACTTTTCCTCCAGTGGTATCTGCCAGAAGCCATTCTTAAGGTCAATGACCGAATAGAATTTTGCATTCCGCAGTACTCTCCTTCCTTCTTCCAATGTCGGGAGAGGATTTCTCTCTTCCTCCAGCACCTTGTTAAACTTTAAAAGTAACATTATCAAAGCTATTTAATAATAAGGACAATGGATAGAAAGAGGCAGCGCAGCCCATGCCGGGTGGTGAAAACAAATTGTACTAGCCGTACTGAGATAGGGTCAAGGACTATGCTAACGCCTAGCCGAGCGCACGCCGCGCGAGTCCTAGCCAGGTACGCCACCCGGCACTATCCAACCCAAAAGGGAGGGAGGGAGGGACACAAATCGAGAGATGAAATCGAGACGAATTCTGAGCCAACAATCTAAAAGCGTTGACAGTGTCAAATGGGATGTCTCAAGCGTTCACAGGCGTTCACATAAAATGGCAAATAAAA
>WBZZ01003177.1:52500-55205 GCA_019918135.1 Paulinella micropora | reverse complement strand
AAAAGAAGAAAAAAAGAACGGAAGGAAAGGAAAAAGAAGGCAAGGAGGAAGAAGAGAAGGAAAGGAAAAGAGGAAGGAAAGGAAGGAAGGAGGAAGGAAGGAAGAAGAAAGAAAAGAAGAAAGAAAGAAAGAAAAAAGAAAGAAAAAAGAAAAGAAAGAAAGAAAGAAGGAAAGAAGAAAAGAAGGAAGGAAGGAAGGAAGGAAGGAAGGAAGGAAGAAACCACATACATACACATATACATACATACATACATACATACATACATACATACAAACATACAAACATACATACATACATACATACATACATACATACAGACATACCTACCTACTTGCATACCTACCTATGTACACACACAAACATACATACATACATACATGCATACATACATAGAGACATACATACATACATACATACATACATACAACCGGCGCTGGCCAGACAAGGGGACATGCATACCCGCATAAAACAAGAACAAAGACATTGCATTCTACATGCATAGAGAGAGAGAGGGGGGGGCGGGGGGGGGGGGGGGAGAGGGAGGGAGGGAGAGAGAGAGAGAGAGGGAGAGAGAGAGAGATAGAGAGAGAGAGAGAGGGAGGGAGGGAGAGAGAGAGAGAACAGAGAGAGAGGGGAGGGGGGGGGGGGGGGGGAGGGAGAGAGAGAGAGATAGAGAGAGAGAGAGAGAGAGAGAGAGAGAGAGAGAGGAGAAGCTTGCCTTTATTCTCTGCACGCGTTTCAGAAGGTCTTCTTTCTCGAAGCAGTCGCTACATGCCGACAGAGAGAGGGAGACAGATATGGACATCTGGATTGATGGAAAGAGAGAGAGAGAGAGAGAGAGAGAGAGAGAGAGAGATGGATCCTCCTGGGACTTGTGTTTTAGCTTTAGAGGATTTTGGACTTGTAGACTGTATAGATTGCTTTTGTTTGGCTTGAATTGAGTCAGACTCATCCCTGTAGTCCTGCCTCTGGTTTGTCTTTAGGAGTATAGTTTCCGTAAAGGGGACTGCTGGCCTATTAAACTACTGCTACTACTACTACTACTAAAGAAGGAAAGAAGGAAAGAAAGAAAAGAAAGAAAGAAAGAAAGAAAGAAAGAAAGAAAGAAAGAAAGAAACGAAACGAAGGAAACGAAGGAAACAAAAGAAAAGAAAGAGAAAAAGGAAAGAAAAGAAAGGAAAGAAAAGAAAAGAAAGGAAAGATATAACGATTGATGGAGAGGGAGAGAGAGAAAGAGAAAGAGAGAGAGAGAGAGAGAGAGGGGGGGAGAGAAAAAGAGAAAGAGAGAGAGAGAGAGAGAGAGAGAGAGAGAGAAGAGAGAGAGAGAGAGAGAGAGAAGAGGGAAATAGAGAGAGAGAGAGAGATAGATAGATAAAGGGGGGGGGGGGGGTGAACAATTAGGTAGATATATTGCATGTGCATCATCTGCATGTGCACCAACACATCCACCCACACCTCCTGTTCTACTATTAATACACATCCATTCACATCCCCGTGTCAGCGTACACACACACACACACACACACACACACACACACGCGCGCGCGCATCAAGTCGAATGCAGCAGCTACTTCTTCATACCTGATGTCCACGTTGTGTGCGGTGAGGAACGCCTTCATTTGCTCCATGGACATAGACTGTCCCGCTTGCTCTTGCTGCTGCCTGCGCTTGCGAGCTTCCTCTTCCTGGCGCTGTCGCTCCTCCTGCTCGCCGCGCCTACGAGCCTCCTCCTCCTCCTCCTCCTCCTGCCTCACTCTCTCTTCTTCCTCCTGCTGCATTCTCGCTTGCTTTTCGAGCTCCCTGCGCTTGCGAGCTTCCTCTTCCTGCTCCTCCTGCTCGCCGCGCCTACGAGCCTCCTCCTTCTCCTCCTCCTCCTCCTGCCTCACTCTCTCTTCTTGCTCCTGCTGCGTTCTCGCTTGCATTTCGAGCTCCCTGCGCTTGCGAGCTTGCGGATGCTCTTGTTTGCGCTGTCGCTGCTCCTGCTCGCCGCGCCCACGAGCCTCCTCCTCCTCCTCCTGCGGCGGGGGCGGGCTGTGCTCCTGCTGCCAGTGCTGCCACAAAACATACATACATCACGTACATACACTGCATGGGTTGTTACGTGAATGACATATCTGCAATACAAAGCAGTGATCCACCGACATTTCAAAGAGAAAACAACATGCAAACACAACATACATACATGCAGGATTAGCATGCATGCCATACACAGTACCATGCACGAGGCGCATTTCTTGTGGTTCCACCTCTCAGCCACAAAGGAGGAACAGACAGGAAGCCCGCGAACAGACATCTGTCCTACAGTACATCGGAAAACATGTGTGTATGTTATGCATGTATGCTATGTATGTACATGTATGTATGTATGTATGTATGCATGCATGCATGTATGTATGTATGTATGTATATATATGTATGCATGCATGCATGCATGTATGTATGTATATGTCATACATACATACACTACATACATGCATACATATATGCGTACATACATACATACAAAACTTGAGCAACCCGCGCGCGCTGGCCAGACAAGGAAACATACATATATACATAATACATGCATACCAGCTTAAAATAACACATGACAAACACACACACACACATGTACAAGAGAGAGAGAGAGAGAGAGAGAGCGAGAGAGAGAGAGAGCGAGAGAGAGAGAGAGAGAGAGAGAGAGAGAGAGAGAGAGAGAGAGAGA
>WBZZ01003177.1:35000-42500 GCA_019918135.1 Paulinella micropora | reverse complement strand
CTTTCTAAAACCAATCCGTGCGAACAGGCACTGTCTTTTTTCATCTTCATCAGCCCGGCGCAGGAGGGGGATGGTATGAATAACTTGTCATTTGCGCAACCAACATTTTTGGTGCGCTGCTTTTTCCGCGGGAAAACATTTTATCTTCCGCGAGCCCCGCGGAAGGAGGTGAGAGCGGCCCGTTCATTTGGAGGGGCAAGGGCGCGCTTCGCCGGTGTACCAAAGAATTTAATAAAAAGATCTCAGACAAAGTTTTGATCTTGGCACTGAAAACTAGAGATTGAGATGGACGAGGTGAAGGATGGGGAGGAGCGGGGGGGCTTAGTGTATTTGTTTTTCTTTGCAGTCCGAAAAAACCAGTGGAAAAAAAGTCTTCAATGTTTTCCGCATCTTCATGGAAAAAATAGGGGGTTCTACGCAATCCGACACCTTGATATCATCGCTAGTTTTGAAAGCTTCCTTGGCCTTGATCGATTGATGACAAAATTTCAATCCAATCCGTGCTAGATTTTACAACCGGCGCTCAGGCCCTGCCCCCCTACAGCAATGACAAAGGGTTTAGGTGGAAAGAAAAACAAAGGGGGCGAGGATACATTTAGACAGGGAAATTAAAGCCCTAGATTTTTAGCAAAATTGAGAGTGCGACACAGCGCTGGTGCGCAGCTTGGGGCTGCCCGAGTCATGCTAGGCCCACCGAGCCTGTGCTAGGCCCCACTGAGCCTGTGCTCTGCCGCACAAAGCTGCGCTCTCGCGCTACTAAGGACCTAAGGCTCTAAATTGCCCCTCTGGGAGTTTCCGGGGGGGACACGTCCTATTATTATCTCCCCCCCCCCCCCCCCCCCGTTCTCTCCCCCCGCCCCCTTCTCTTCCCCCCTCCCCACTGTCCTGTGAAAAAGGGGGAGAGGGCGGGGGGTGGGGGAAGGGAGGGGGGGGGGGGGGGTAAGGGAACGGTCCCACGGAAAACCCCTCGGGGGAAAAAGTGAAATTAGAGCATTATATCTCTAGGAGTGTGAGAGTGCGACGCAGCGCTGGGGCGTAGCTTGGGGCTGCCCGAGCCGTGCTAGGCCCCACCGAGCCTGTGCTAGGCCCCACCGAGCATGTGCTCTGCCACCCAAAGCTGCGCTCTCACGCTACTAAGGACCTAAGGCTCTAAATTGCCACTCGGGGAGTTCCCGGGGGGACACGTCACATTTTTCTCTCCCCCCCCCCCCCTTTCTCTCCCCCCGCCCCCTTCTCTTCCCCCCTCCCCACTGTCCTGTGAAAAGGGGGAGGAGGGGGAAAGGGAACGGTCCCACGGAAACCCCCTCGGGGGAAGAAAGTGAAATTAGAGCCTTAGATCCCTAGGAGCGTGAGAGTGCGACACAGCGCTGGGGCGCAGCTTGGGCTGCCCGAGCCGTGCTAGGCCCACCGAAGCATGTGCTAGGCCCCATCGAGCCTGTGCTCTGCCGCCCAAAGCTGCGCCCTCACGCTACTAAAGACCCAAGGCACTAAATTGCCCCTCGGGGAGTTCCCGGGGGGTAACACGTCCCATTTTTCTCTCCTCCCCTTTCTCTCCCCTTCCCCTTTTTTCACAGGACAGTGGGGAGGGGGAGAGGGGAAGGGAAGGGGAAGAGGAGAATAGGGAAAGGCGGGTGAGGAGAAGTTTGGGGTTAGCATGAAACAACGTTTCCGAGGCTAGACCTTGACAAGAAGTTCAATTCCAATATATTCTTAGGTCCGGCAGGTGCAGCCAAAAAGGCACCCCCGCTTCCCCCCTTGTTTCCGTACACAGCAAATGAATTCCGGGAGAATGGAGAACTGTGGCGCAGTCTACCTTGGACTGCGGTGAGGCGCTACACAGAACACAGAGGGGCAAAATGAAGCAAAGAAAGGGGATCAAACAATGTGTAGGCGGTGAGGCTTTGACTCTCCGGGAGGTACTACGTAGCAGTCGGTTGATTGGTTACAAAGTTAAAAAAGTTTTTTATTAAAAGCTCGGGTTCTGACGATGAGGAGCCTAATGGTTTACGCGTAAGTCGCTCCAGCTCGTTGGGGGACAAAAAAAGAGAACGGCGCGGGAAGAAAGTATTGAAAAAAAAAACTGTCTCTTTATGAAAAACTTGTAATTTGTGCAACCAAAATTTTTTGTGCGCTGCTTTTTCCGAATAAAGTGTAAAATACGCTGAATTAAATCTCGGCAAAGACGTACACTTGGCACTGAAAACTAGAGATTGAGAGGGACGGGGAAGGATGGGGCTCAGGTGGAGGGAAGAAAAAAAAAAGGGGGGGGGGGCGCCCCCCTCCACCCCCTCCCCTCTCTTCCCCTTTGTCTTCCCCCCCCCCCCCCCCCTTCTTCTTCACTGCTAGTTCTTCTCCTTTTTTTCGCATTCTGTCTCTGGTAATGGAGCGCGCGGTCACTGCCATACCTCTCACGTGCAACCTGACTACTTCCGCACGCTCGAACTCCGCGTCTCTGACCACGACCGCGTGCTCGATTACCACGAGCCTGACCGCGTGCTCCATTACGACGAACCTGACCGCGACCCCGACCCCCACCGCGTGCTCCGCGACCGCGTCTTCCTCGACCATGACTACGTCCCTGGCCTTGATTGCCACTTTCCTCTTGACTATTGCTATCATCTTCGAGGTTGCAATTGCACACCTGGAAGTGATCCCAAACTGCCTTAATCACATCTGGTTTTTTGAGTTCTTTCTTCTTACCTTCATAATCAAAATACCAGTGAGGAAGGTCGTGTTCCCTCATCCATGCAATAAAGTTTTTTTTGACGATTTTTAGGTCTTCCAGCTGCTTTTGGCCTTGGACAGTCAGTAAAATAGTTTCAACTTTCTTCCATGCCTGTTCAGCAGGCTGGAAAGCAAGGTCCTGATGAAGGCGTTCCTGCTGAGTCAGCTCCCGAGCACCTCTCCATGGCGGATGCGGTATCGGCTGATCATTATCAAAAATAATGCGGGGAAGCTGCAGTCGTTCCTCTTCCGAAATAAAAGTTAGGTTCCGTATTTTCGCTTCCCTATCAGGTGGCTTTGCCCATGGCTGGGCATGCAACTTATCCAAAATTCTAACTTGAACCTTCCACTCTTTGCCAGCGCGGTCTATGCATGAAATGTGCCCCGGTCGGCGCCAGGCAAACCGCCGTCACCCTCCTTACCGTCATATTCCACGCATGAAAGCGAGCCAGGATTAGATATCATATCCTCATTTTGATCTATTTCTGACTGGGAGCAATATCTTGTTGCTAGCTTTCTAACGTCTTTCTTGAGCTTGGGTGTCGCAAAGTCGATAGGCGGTAGCTCGGCAGGAACCTCAGTGTCTTTGGAGACAAACACAAAATAATATTAGCAACTTAACTTGAATTTACGGAAACACAGCAATTCAAGATGAAAAAGAACTTGTACCTGGAAGCCCAGTGAGAAACTTAATCGGCTCTGCGCCATCCTTAGTCGGTCTGTCTCCCACTCCATGCCAGTGCTCTTGCGCGTCACCCCACGTTCTGTACTCGCCGGTAGGTAGGCAGCCAACTTGCGAGCTTGCGGTAAACCGCCATTGCAATGGACGATTATAATATGTGATGTTGGCGTTCACACAGGAACCAAAAAATCTCGTCCAGTCGTAATTCGTCTTGATGATCAGTGGCACAAATGAATTTCTGTTCTTTTTAAACGACTTGAGAACCTTGAACAGAGCTCCAGCAAGACTAGTTGTGAGAAAAGTCGATCGCATGCCCATCTTGATAGTTCGAAACTTCTGGTCGTCACTGGAATAACCATGATGTGGAACAAGTCGGTTCAATCTGATCTGCCACCTCCAACCCCTGACAATAGCATAGTTTAAGAAAGCCAATGTCGTAACGCCTGTGTTATCACCGGCTCCATCACACTCCAAGTTGAGCAGCCAAGCTGCCATGGTTTGTGGTGACCATAGTTCCCATCGGAGCAAATGATACAGCATTGTTACGTTACTGTTCATGCCATGTGCCACCGCCTGGCTGTAGCAAAAAATGAAAGTCTGACCGGAGGTGTAGCATGAAGTAACTCCAAGACACATCCGTATGACATAGCCCCTGAATTCGTCGGCAGCTCGTCGACAAGATGGATACTGAATCAATGGTGTCATATCAGTGGAAATAGTTGTGCATGTCGGATCTCCAGGAGCACTAGTTTTTCTTTTCATGCTCTCAATCCGATTAGTCCGATGTATTTTGTGGTGCATGTCGCTTCTCCGTTTATAGTCAATCTGTGCTTCTTTGTTGTCGAGGCCAGTCTCTTTTTGACGCTTGAGCTCTATGCACTCTGCTGTTAGCAACGTACAAATATCGTCCTTCGCCCAATCGTTGTCTGCGAAACAATCATCAGGAGTAATATTGATCGACACATAATATCATTAGTACCTCGAATCGGCTTGACGTTTTTGAAATCGTTCCTCCAGACCTTGTTGACTAGATCAACCTTTGGTGGATGCGCAGGATCTAGGTCGCACGTCATAGAGTCCATCATCTCCAAAGCTTTTTGTTTCCAGTGGTCTACCACGTACTCGTAGACTTCGCTTTTTTTTTTCAAGTCTTGAAGCTTCCAAATACCGCCTGAGGTACTGTCAAGGCCCATGGGCAACTGCCACTTCTCGCAAAGCAAGATTCCAATAAGATCCTCAGTAAACGGCTTCGCGCGACCGCCCTTAATAGCAATCTTTTTGCCGTTTCGAACGAGACGTTTCGCTGTCCGTAGCACAGGCATTCCAACTCCGTGTATTCGCATCCACATCCTTTTGCATACCTTTTCTCCTTTGTACAAATACTGCCACATATACTTGTTTGAGATCATGACCTCCAGCTGGGTTTGAAGCGAATGCCCTAGCTCGGCTAGAGAAAGTGAACAGGAAGCAATACGTTCAGTAATGACGTCGCGCGTGTCAACCCACAAGTTGCACATCCATTTCTTGCATCAAAACGCCTTCACTTCTATTTCAAGACGAGCATACGTCATTCCGAGCCAGTGCTTAAACGCAGCCGGTCTCTGCAGCTTGGGACTCCCTGGCTTTCGATTGATCATGTTGTATGGTCTGTTGGTCCGGCGAGCCCTTGTCGATGTTGGAATAGTAAGATTCATAGCTAAATACAATGGTTGGCTTGAGCTTTTGATCCTCATGTCAAGATTGAATGTTTCCTCATTATCGCATGGAGTTGCATTCTCTACACATTTGCTTAGCTGGCCTGTGATGTACTTGCATGACCAAGAAAAATCGTTGGTGCAAAAGTCCTATGGCAAAACAGAACTGTGTACAAGCAGCACTATCTATCTATGTATCTATATATGTAACACCTTAGTTGCAGGCCTAGGTGTGTGCTGAGTTCGAAACAAACCAAGGTCGTCGCAGCCCTACGAGTCAGTATTCACACTCAATAATTATCCATACATAATTATTCTATTTACTTCTGAATCAGTTACTGTGTGGCTTGGCAGCTCCGGATTTTCACATCCATCAGAAAAAACAGCACTCTCAGTATCAGATGCCTACAAGTCAACATAAAGTTAGTGATTGTTTTGCAAATAAATAAAAAATGTCATGCCTGGTTCTGAAAATCTGTAGCAGCTCCTGAAACAGATTCAAAATGCTCCTCCATCTGCTTTATGAAAGCAAGAACATGACAATATGGATTAATCAAATTAGATGAGAATTACATCATCAATGACGTCCCAAGATTCAAGCAAATCCACAGCGCGCTGAATATCGGATCCCTACAACCCATGCAAATAAGATAATATTTAGAAGTAACTGATTGTTCATATTAGAAATAAATATAAACCATAGTCGTTTTTGTCGTCTGCTTCACCTGTGGCTCCTAATATGAATGCAAACGCACATTAATATTTCAATCAATTATCACTTATATATATGATTTAAAACCTCTTCTGTCCAAGAATCTAGAATAGACAGCGCGTTTTGTGAAGCTTGCGTAGACGACGAACGTCTTGTGGGTGTAGCTATACAAATATTATATATGTAATCATATGTGAAATTGCAACTTCAAATTGAAAACCTGTTTCTGGAGTATCCCAAGAATTTAGAAGATCCAGAGCAACAGTTGACGATCTCGGTGGAGGTGGAGGCGGCTCTTCTGAAGGTGGAACTATGAAAAAAAATTTATGTTCCTGCTGAGCCTTTTGCCACCGCATCTCAAAAACAGGGATTTGCTTTCTTTGAGCACAGGTTTGCCTCATGAAATGTGGATGTGCTTTTGCAGCACTAAGCTCAGCTGTCGAAGCATTTTGAACAGTTTGCAGAGATGATTTGTCCAGATATTGAAGGAGGATCTGTTTGCGCGCAAGGATCGGTTTCGACAGAGCAACAACATTTGTTCCTTTCAATATCTTTGCGTTTGCTGATGTCTGATACATTTGCAGCCCACTGTTCAGGATGTGCATCGCGTTGTAGTAGTTCGAACCGAGAGACAGAATGGGCTGGAGACCAACAACCAATCCACGATGAGTTCTCATTCGAAAATGCATATTTGCAGCTTGTTCTCTGGTCGTATCGCCAAGCTCCGAAAGTTGCACGCTTCCTGGATCAAGCAAGCCCAATTCAAAACTTTTAGGAAGATCAGTAGTAGTAAACAAACCACATGCTACAACTTTTCCTGGTAAATCTATCCAGTCGATCACCACTGGCGCCAGTGTGGCAGAATTGCCGATCAGAATGTGCATAAGCTTGATCCAGAACCTGAGGACGAGAACAAGAAGTTGGACTTGCCAACGTGGTCTTTGCAAACCGTGTAACAGACTCGTGATATGTGTGATATCATTAGAGACAGTCATCGATGTTGGTCCCAAATCTTGCAACACAAGTCTTTGCTCAAAGTGCGACTGATGCGACACAATCTTGCTTTGGATTCCTGGACATTGTTTCTTCACGATAAAGCTGTGAATACGAAAGCGCGCGATCCTTTCCAGACGTTTTTCACGCGCCATCCTTTTCCGTCGCTTTCTGTTCGCGTTCCTTTTCTGCCTCATTTTGAGGTTTTTTTTGTTGCGCGAGCTGCGATGGTTGCGCGAGCTGCGATCAAGGAAGTTCGGTGCAGTGCCATAATCGGGACGTGGGAATAGCTCTGCTCGCAACATCACAAACCGATATACATATTCTGTTTTGATATCACTTCTCCTTTCAACTGGAAATTTATCGACGCTTTTCCATATGTTATATGCTTGCGTGAGCTGCCACAGCTTGGCAATCCTTACGTGAACATCACGTACTTCAACCATCCTGACTTCACTCTCAACCTGTCAGGTGCGATGACATGCTCCATACTGGAAGTGCTAGGCGCCGCTGCCTGTACCAGGAGGACGCTACCAAAATACAAACACACATGTACTATGAGCAGAAAAAATATAAATAAATGAAAATTACAATAAGAACAAAAATGAAAATGATGATGATGATGATATAATAATAATAATAATAATAATAATAATAATAATAATAATAATAATAATAATAATAATAATAATAAT
>WBZZ01003177.1:7500-30000 GCA_019918135.1 Paulinella micropora | reverse complement strand
TTCTTTGGTTCTTTCTTTCTTTTCCTTTTCCTTCTTTTTTCTTTTCTTTTTTATAGGTTTTCACTCAAGCGCAGGTGAATGATTTGATCCAGAAAGCGCTCAAGAAGAATGAGAACGAGAAGAAGAAAAAGAAGGAAGAAGAAGAAGAAGAAGAAGATGATGAAGAAGAAGAAGAAGAAGAAGAAGAAGAAGAGGAAGAGGAGGAAGAAACACCCAAAAAGAATTTGAAGAAAATCAAGTCTAAGAAGGAGACTCAGAAGAAATGCAAGGTGGAGAACGAGGAAAAGAAGAAGAAGAAGAAGAAGAAGAAGAAGAAGAAGAAGAAGGAGAAGAAGAAGCAAGAAGCAGAAGAAGAAGAAGAAGAAGAAGAAGAAGAAGAAGAAGAAGAAGAAGAAGAAGAAGAAGAAGAAGAAGAAGAAGAAGAAGTGAGGTCCAAGAATAAGGGAAAGAAAGATAAGAAAGGCAAGGCTGAGGAGAAGAAGGACCAGGCAGAGAACGAGAAGAAGAAGAAGAAGGAGAAGACCAATAAGACGAAGAAGGTGCAGGAAGAGGAGAATCAGGAAGAGTCGGAGAATGATGAGGAAGATGACGAGGAGGAAGAAGTAGAGCATCCGAGAAAGAAGAAGAAGTTTGCAGGAGGAGTCGGAGGAGGATCAAGAGGAGGAGGAGGACAGGAACGTGCAGGACCAGGAGGAGGATGGGGAGAAGGACGAGGAGGAGGATGGGGAGAAGGAAGAGGACAAGGATGGGGAGGAGGAGGACAATGATGGGGAGGAGGACAAGGAGGAGGACAAGGAGGAGAAGGAGGACAAGGATGGGGAGGAGGCGGGGGAGGTTCTGGGTACGTTGATCACTTGTCTCAGGCTTTTCACTTTGCCGCCAATCGTTCTGCGGCGGGGCAAGAGTCGGCTGCTGACAAGTGGCTCAATTTTGCCATGGCTACTTTAGCCATGAACCAACGACGTTGATTGCAGCGGCTCTGCGGAGTTGCACAGGGGCGATTGACTGATTTATCACCAACCCCGCCCCCCCCCGGGGGGGGGGGGGGGGGCTGTCGGTGGTCGGGCCCCGGGTGTGCATTGACAATCCTGCTGCTAGTGTTCATTCAACATGTTTTCATTTTGCTTTTCCCTTTTGTGATGCAATCGACTGCAGCGGCTTGCCGCAAATACGCGTCATCGTCCCGCCAGCCTGTCGCCACGTCCAAGCCCCGCCAGCCTGTCGCCACGTCCAAGCCCCGCCCACCCGGTTGGTCGGGTGCCGAGCTGTCGCGCCGCGCCGCTAAGTCAACGAACTAAAGTCAAAAATAAATAGAATTCATTATTTATCTTGCTTTACTCTTACAACTAAATACAAAACCACATTTTCAGCTGTTGTGACAGTTGCATTTTTGAGAGCAACACCCCCCCCCCCCCCCTCTTACTGCTGTCGGTGGTCAGTTGTTCATAAAATGTTTTATATTATGTTTCTTTACAGCCTGGTGGCATGCACGGTGGGCAGTTTCAGACGCAGCAGCCTGGACATCATGTTAATGTTCAAGAAGGTAAGATGATGTCTGCATCCTTCTTGAACATTAACATGATGTCCGCATCTCACTCTGTAATCAACAAGGAATGTGTGAAACTAGGCAACATTGGCGGGTACGGTGGGAGCCAGCAGTATGGCGGGTACGGTGGGACTCAGCAGATGCCCCAGCCGTTTCCCCCCCCCCCCCCCCCCACCCCAGCG
The DNA here is from genome assembly GCA_019918135.1 of Paulinella micropora. Lineage (NCBI taxonomy): Eukaryota > Cercozoa > Imbricatea > Euglyphida > Paulinellidae > Paulinella > Paulinella micropora. The sequence continues at coordinate 28,272 of WBZZ01003177.1, read as the reverse complement.
CAGCCGGTAGCGCAGCAGATTGTTGTTCAGCCTCAACCAGATCAGTCTGTACTACCTCAGCATTTGCAGCCTCAACCGGATCAGGCTGCAGCTGCACCGCTACCTCAGTTTAATGTACAGCCCCAACAAGCTGTGGTGGCATCTGCGAACAGCGGCGATCTTGCCGCTTTTTTAGCCTCTAGCTCACAGCAAGCTAATGCCTTTCTGGTGCATACGCAAGCATAGAATCACTCTTATTTGCAATACCTTGCAACGCGGAAATAATATCTGTGCTTGAGTGAGCACGTCGGGCGTTGGGGGGCGGGGGGGGGGGGGGGCTCACTCAGTCACACGCCCAAACATTAAGTTAGAGTTTTACTTTTCCAAATCGTTTTTAAATTTTCACTTGCTCTTTCCCCTTTCCCCTTACATTTCTATCATATTTACATATATATATATATTCTGTGACTTTTTGATACTCCTAACGGGAAGCGTTTGAAATTTTTTCTAGATGGTTAGACTATACTGAATATAGTGACGTAGTTATGATAAATAAATGTCATTGTAAAATGATTTATTATTACTTAATTCAATTGTTTTTATTTATTTCTGATTATTTTAAGGATCAGTGCGGGTGAGGGGGGGGGGGGTCGGGAGCGATCGGCCTGCATTTTCAAGTCAACTTAAACCTATCACTTCAAGTTTGTAAATAATTTTTTTATTAAAATAAAGTTTAATTATTATTGAATTAAATGTTTTTCGTCGAATTCCAGCTGTTGTAAATGATCCTGCATGTTTTTTTTATATTTTGAAAAGCTCAACTCGGGTGGTGGGGAGCGGTCGTCCGACACGCACTGCCAAGTCAGCTTACACCTTCCAAATCATTTTTTTCATTGAAATAACGTTAATTATCATTAAATTAAATGTTTTTTATCGAATTCCAGCTGTTGTAAATGATCCTGCATGTTTTCTTTATATTTTGAAAAACTCTACTTAAAGAGACTTGAATAGACTTAAAACGTGATATTACATTTTTGTGAATCCATAGCAGGTTGGTACTCTTTGTGGTGTGCAGGTGAGATACAAGCTAGGTATCGTCTCATGTGCTGGAATCAACTTGTGGGAGCCAAGCTGAAGTACGCCTTCGATGTCTGGCGTGCCCCCCAGCTCACCAAGCCGGAGGCAGCAATGTTGCGCCCCATGAAGATGATTCTCGGCATCAGCCCTAAGACAAGCAAGTGGATTACACTGTTTCTGGCGCGCTCTTTGAGTGCGGAGCGTTTGCGGCGGGCGGCGCAACTGAAGTTCTATGGACGGCTGCGTGTTCTACCGGAGGAGCGATTTCCTGTCATCGCATCTCAAGTCAAATCCGACTGGACTGCGGAGGCCGAAGGCGCTATCAGGGACTCAATGGATCTACAACAAGGGCTTCAGGAGCTCCTAAATAGCTCAGAGAAGGACCTCGAGGGTTGGAGTTCGACTGTGGACAAGTGGGCCCTTCAGCAGGACGTCAAGATGGTGCAGCAACTGATGTGGGACAAGCGAGAGGCAGGCAGCAATCTTACTGATGGCCTGCGAGTCATCCTAAGACAAGTCTTTGGAACTAAGGAGTTCCCAAGATGGGTAGCCCTTGATGATGCGCATTATAATCTGCTTCGGAGAAGGTTGCTCAGCTGCAACAACCGCCTTCGGTTGTACCGCAGCAAGTTGGTCAGTGGCATGTCCCCTCGCTGCTTCTGTTGTCATGATGATGTCAATGAGTCCCTTGCGCACTTCTTATGGGGTTGCCCCATGCATGAGGCGAGACGTAAGCAGCTGTTGCTGAGTATGCAGAGGCTCGGTGGCATGGCTGTGGGGGGTGTTGAGGGGGATGGAGGGAGTGAGGAAGGTGGTGAGGTCGTAGGCGGTGAGGTTGCGGTTGAGGATGTGTTGCTTGGGCGGGAGCGGGAGGGCTCTGTGCGGCAGGGTTGGGATGATATGTCGCCTGCGGATCAATCACGATTGTTTTGTAAGCTTTTTTAGGGGAAGTCGCGCTTCCGCAGTAACTTTAGGCTTGCTGCGTTGTTAGGGGTTACAGCGTTGCGTCCCCCTCCAAAGTTGGATGTGTTGTTTGGATCATATGTGTCTGAGTGTTGGTCTGCTAGGGAGGGTAAAAGGGAGGAGCTTGGGGTGGAGGATAGGGGCGAGGAGGTGATTGACCTCACTGAGGTTCCATCAGCTTCTGTCCCACCCTCTCCCCCAAGTGACGTTGATGTTGCGCGGCGCGGCCGTCCGCGCAGTGTGGACGTCCTGGCTAGAGAGAGGGGTTCGGGAGCGCAGCGTAGTGTCTCCGAGTTCTTCTCTTCAGCTAACACCCTCGCATCTAGCTCTTCATGGAATTCACAGCCCCCATCTGCCCCTGCTGTTGCTGTTGCTGCTATGTCTGTTTGGTGTTCTGACAATGCGTTGGGATCGGCTGACCCCGGTGACCCAATGGAGGCACATGTCCAGGATCTGGATCTGATGCTATAGTCTGAGGAAGCCTATTATTGTTATTATTATTATTATTGTTATTATTATTATTATCATTATTATCATTATTATTATTATTATTATTATTATTATTATTATTATTATTATTATACAATACTATACTATATGTATTGTATGTATGTATGTATGTATGCATATGAATTGTATGTATGTATGTATGCATATGTATTGTATGGTATGTATCATTTTATGTATGCGTATGTATGTATGTGTGTATGTGCGTATGTATGTATGTATGTATGCATGCAGGTATGTATTAGTATGTATGTATTTTCGTGTGTATGTATGTATCTATATATGTACGTGTATGTATGTATGTATGTATGTATGTATGTATGTAATTGTATGTATGTATGTATGTATGTACTCAAAGTAAGTATCGTACGTAAAGCATTGATTTTTAATGTATGCAATGTCATCTATTGTTATGTAATGTATGATAATAGGTGAGCCTGACCTGACCTGACCCATTCATGTCTGCGGAGTTGGATGCAAACGGTCAGATCATTATAGATATCATCCAAGCTTGTTGGGTCCTCGGGACTGTAAGCAAGGATGTGAAAACCATCTGTGGCAATGGCTACAAGGGAACAGGTCCGTGCGCGCTCTCTCTCCTCTCTCTCTCTCTCTCTGTCTCTCTCTCTCTCTCTCTCTCTCTGTTTCTCTCTCTCTCTCTGTCTCTCTCTCTCTCTGTGTGTTTCTCTCTGTTTCTCTCTGTTTCTCTCTGTTTCTCTCTGTTTCTCTCTCTTTTTCTCTCTGTTTCTCTCTGTTTCTCTCTCTGTTTCTCTCTCTCTCTCTCTCTCTCTCTCTCTCTCTTTCTCTATCTATGCTACGGAACCATGCAGGTGGACGGGATGCTACGGAACCCGCATACATGGCGTTCAGATTTGTGGAGGAACACTGCGAGATTCTCAGACACATGCAAGACGACGACCACGACAAAACACTTATGCTTCGAGAGGTCTTATATCTGTACGTACGTACACATGTAACATTGTGAATGTGTGTATGCGCGTAGGTGCGTATTTCTATGTATGCCTGTATGCATGAATGTATGCACGTGTGCTGTGTTCTGTGTTCTGTGTTTGTTTGTGTGTGTGTGTGTGTGTGTGTGTGTGCGTGCGTGCGTGCGTGTGTGCGTGTGTGCGTGCGTGTGTGTGTGTGTGTGTGCGTGTGTGTGTATGTGTGTGTGTGTGTGTGTGTGTGTGTGTGTGCGTGCGTGCGTGCGTGCGTGTGTGCGTGTGTGCGTGCGTGTGTGTGTGTGTGTGCGTGTGTGTGTATGTGTGTGTGTGTGTGTGTGCGTGTGTGTTCGTGTGTGCATGCCCGACTGTTGCGTCTGTTTACAGATCATCAAGGGTTACAGTGGCCCTTGCGTGAAATGGGACGAGTGTAACCAAAGATTTATGCGAGCACAAGAGCGAGAGCGAGCCAGGGGAGAAAAGCCCGATCCCCAAAAAACAAAAGGAGCAAAGCGAAAACGGGAAAAAATGACAAAGAAAGTAAAGGGACAACTTATGCCAACGTTGGCGCGTTACCGGACGTGGGGTTCGTCAAGCAAGTAACATTGCCAGCATCGGCGTCATCGTCTGGTTCAAGATCGTACACTGGCCCTGTGGACTTGTCTGCCCACGATGGTCTTGAAGACGTCCTTTTGTCCTCAGTTTTGCTTTTCGTCGCTTTTCAAAGTCTTTTTGATGGGAAATCGTCTGTCGACGGGTCAGTTGATCCAAAAAAAAATCACCTGCACGAAAACCCTCAAGTCAGTGCTTAAGGTACTGCAACTGCGTCTATGTCTCTGCCTGCATACCACCTGTCTGTCGCTGCTCAAAAACGCAAACATGTTCTGTCTGTCACAGACACTCCAGGACGCGGCAGTATTGGACAAAGTCTTTCCAAACTTGCCACAGGCGATCAAACAGAAAAATTAGCTGAAGGACTGGCGAACCAAGGTTGACGGTGCGGTGGCAGCGAAACTGGCGGTCTGAAGAAGAAGAGGAAAGGTAGCTCCGCGTAAGAACGTTATCGTTGTGTGTGTTTTTGTGCTGGAGTAAATCATGATTAAAAGTGGATATCATGTCTGTGTTTATTCACATATTAACTTCTTCCTATCTCACCTTCCTTGGGATAGATAATTATTAATACAGAAAACATGTTTTTGAAAGGTATCATTAATACACACAGACTCTTTGTGCTTGCAAGGCAATACCAACAAGCAGACGAGAATGCGCAATCGGAGCTCAGACTTCAACTGTGTATGCTGAAGAGGTATTATTTACCTATGCATATGCCTTTGCGTCTACCCACTGGCACACGTTCATTTTTACAGGAATTCTTTCTGTGGGATGGGATGCCACAGTGGCAATGTAATACTTGTGAGAGATGCCAATTGAATGCTTTCACTGCAGCAGCTTGCAGTGATTGCGGATCTAAGAACTACTGCATGCTGGATGAACCTCCAGACGTGCTGCTTGCCGAGGCCAAACAGCATTGGAAGAAAATAAAGGATTTCGGTAGGTCGGGCGCCAAAGCAGGAACGCCAGGTTACTTGCAACCAAAACCTGTCATTACTCTGCTGCATGCGATCCCGGAATCAACAAGAAGTGAGTGTGTTTTCATAGACCTTGGATGCGGTCCAGGTCATGTCTCATGTCTCGCTCAGTATTTCGGTTTCCGCAGTCTGTCGGGGATAGACATATTGGAAGACAATGGCCTTTTTAAACTTAAGTGGGGTAAATATTCGACAGGAAAGTACAGAGCCTATGTACAGTTTCAGCGGGATTGTACGGAAGCAGCATGGGTCCCGAATTACTGCAAGGAGCCTTGGGTAATTTATCTTTTTTGGGCCACCTGGGCCCCAATAACTAAGCAAAAAGTTATTACCTTGATGACGGAAAAGAAGGAACGTATTCGATTCCTCATTGTGGTTGATTACGTGAACACAGACAACGGTTCTGGCACTTACAGCCGGCGCCGTGCTTCAACACCACCGGTTCTGGCTGGCACTTTGGGCACTTGCAGCCCGGGCCACATCTCGGCTCCTCCTTTGGCGGCAGGCGGGGCTGTTCCCAAGGTTGCTTATGCTTTTTCTTGTGCTTTCGGGTCGGCTTTGGGCTCGGAGTGGGAGATGGGGAATCTGATTCGTCGGATTCGTCGGACTCCTCCTCTTTGCTCACCTCCGGGCTGGAGCTCCCGTCTACAAGGCACAAAGCACAACGCATTACGAGCAACACATCAAGCGCGATTACCTTTTGCTCTGCGCTCTTTTTTGCAAAAAGGGCACATGCAGGTTTTCTTGTTGTGATGCGCATAGCCGCCGGGCCCCTTGCCGCCTTCGCCTGCCTTCTTCTTCGCTCCTTTCTTCTTGCCAGGTTTCCCCTGCGAACACAACACACAAAATGTTTGTTACTGCCTGAAAGTCAAAGCACTTACCGGGGTAGTATGCTTCGGTGGTGCCACTGGTACTACTACTGCAGGCGACTTCGACTTCGGTGGCCATATGAGGTTGCCGTCCTACTCACAGCACTGTAGGTGTGGCAACCAAAGCAAAAAAATAAAAACAAGACCGCGTCTGCAGCCACAGGCATGGTGATGGGCAGCAATCCCTTGCAGTGCCTCTTCCAGTAGTAGGAGTCCACCAGCCCGTCATAAGCAAAATTAAAAAAACCGCCATAAACAAGGTTGTCAATCATCTTGATCACGGGAAACGCATTTCCCTTGCTCTGGCGGAAAATCCAAGTACAATTGGCGCCAGAGCCCTCCGATGCATGGTTTATCAGCGCCCCCGCTTGCGACGGCAGTCTCTTCCCGTTGAGCAGTTCTTCGCGGTACATCTCCGTACAACACCAGACCTTCTGCCCAATCTGCATCGAATACTCACCTGGATTTGCCAAAGCATTTTTGTACCCCGCCGAATCGCGCTTTGCATCGTAGCAGTCTCCGACATACTCGAGGCGCAGCATTTTGCCCAACCCAGTCAGTTCGTCGCCCTCCCGTAGTCCGATTTCACCGAATGCGCCGCCGTTGATTGGGTAAAGCTGTACACTAACGCCATCTAACTTCGCGCCTGTCTGGTCCACGAAGGAAGCCATAGGCACAATGCGTATCTCGCCTTTCCGCAATGTCGCTGTGCGCGCGGACTTCCGGTTCGCAAGGCCGCTAATACATCCACAGAAGGATCGCAGCAGAGCAAATTATATGATGGCTTACCTGGGACTGGTCGCGGCTGAATCAGGGGAGATAATCTTTCGATTGCCCTTTGGCGCTGACGTACGCGTGCGGGAAGTTGGACTACCTCCGCCCCGCAAATCCGGCGAAAGGGCAGGCGACGACTCAACCAGCAACCCGGCAGTCACTTTACGGTAAGGTTCAATGGCAGGAAGCAACGAATCGCTGGGCCAACGACCGTTGGCAGCGTGAATGTGTGGCTCCACAAGGGGATAGATGTACTTTGCGATCAGGCAGCTGGAGGGCGCCCAGGATGTTCATCCCACTCTTTGACAGTCTCGATTGGGTCAATATCCTCTTCGACACAAAAGCGTAAATCAAAAACCCGTTCCCCATTTTCATTCAATTCAGGCGCCTCGATCGCAACTAATAGTGCGCGGCCTTTTTCAATAAAATTATCAGCGTTAGCTGAGTCCGGCAGCAGATGACGGCCGGGTCTATGTAGTGCAATAAGAAATTATATTATACCAGCGCGAAATTTTGCTTATCCAATCAGCACAACCTTTTCGGAAGGCACCGACTTCGTCATGATCCAATCGAGCTGCTACAAAATAATGCCACAATACGACATAAACAGTGCTGCAAAACTAATAGTACGCTGAGGTTGAGCCCAAGGTTGCTCCAATACTGACCCTCCAGGCAAGCAAACCATGCAGGGGTGTATGTAAGCGAGGTTCCCTCCTGCTGGATCCTGCTGTACTTTAGCAAGGTTCTGAAAGCCACAAAAAGGAATTACAAGCAAGAGGCACATGGCATCGAAACAAACAAAAACAGTAACCAGAACAAGAGTTATTGTTTTTGCTTGTTTCTTACCCATACGTTTTTGCTTCCTGATCCTCTTTGCTCATGTCGCTGGGGAATTTGTAATAATATGGTTTGGCTGATTTCAGTTTCCACTTCCTGTGAGCATTCTGCTTTCCCGCTGCCCCACTAGCCCACGGCCACTGGCAACTCGCGGCCAACGCCTGCGACTCCTCGGCATTATTGCTGGCATCGCCTGCCTGCTGCCCCTTGCCCTCCCCACCGTCGCTGCCTCCACCCTTGTCGCTACTCTTAGTTTTGCTACCTTTTGAAGCTGTGGAGCTACTCCCCAACCAACAAGCGAAGACAGAATTTGGAACTAGCACTTCATCGCCTTCTCTGTCACCTGCCTCGCTGGTGGTGAGATCAACTGCCTGGGGGAATACTTCATCTTACCCCATGAGCCCTTGCTTCGCAGCAGACGAAACTTCGCTCAAATGCTGCAGATTCCGGAGTATTTCCTCCCGGTTTCGCTTCCTTGGAGGGGGCAGGTCGTTCTCTTTGGGATCCGGCGTCACCCTACCAATACAAGCCATGCAGTACGCAAACACAAGCAATTATTGTGCATAGACCGTTCCTGCACAGGCGCCGGTTCTGGCTCCTTCGCTTCCTCCGCTGTGTCGACACTACATCAGCACAAAAGCAAAGGATGCTGTGCTTATGACCCAAAAGACTGAAACAATTGGACCTAGCGCTGAACTTAAGTGCTCGCTGTGGATGCTTGCTCGCCTTTTGCGCTTGCTTCTTGGCTGCTCCTTTTTTGCGACCGCGACCTTTGGGCGACCACTAGTATGATTGCAGAGCATATTAAAAGAAGAAACAGCAGCACAGGGCGTTGTATGTGTGGTTATAAGTCTGTGTACCCCCCCCCCCCCAGCCCCCCCCGCCCCCGCATTTTTGCACCCCTGTCGGAATAAGTCATGGTTTGTAGGAACGGGAAGGAATTGGGAGCTTATATTTGCAGGGGAGCGAGGGCCAGGCATGATGTTGATGCTGATATAATTGTTTTGGAATGTACGCAAATATTTATCTCAGGGGAGTTTCATGTGTGTGTGAGTGTGTGTGTGTGTGTGTGTGTGTGTGATCGTACAGCAGCGAACCTTTTGCTGTGCTTTCGACTTCTTGGAAGCAGGAGAACTGCCATCCTTTTCCGCCTTGCCTTTCGGCTTTGAGGCGGCTGTCTTCGCTGCCTTCTGGACAGAGACAGGCTGCTTACGTTTCACCCTTGGTTGGCGTTGCTCCGCCAGCTTCGGGTCAAAATACAGGGGCTCTTTCGCGAGCTCAAAAAATTTTGTACTGCCCTTGGGCACATAAGTGAAAACTCTGTTGGGTTCAACGTTCTCCCAAGCTGGCTTAGTGTGGTCAAAGTGGGGGAAATCATAATACAAAGCCGTAACCTCAGGAGGAATGTCACACTTGCTCAGATTTTCCCAGACCTTTTTGCCGTTCACTTGAACAAACACTTCTTGCTTCCAATCTGAGCGTTCCACTCGATAGGCGTTAATTGTCGTTACTTGAATTGTCATGAGAAGCCCTTTTGCACGCAGGAGATGAGCTAGAAGCTTTGGTGGGAAAACCAAAGCAACGGATTGCCAGGCAAAGTCCACTGGATGCCAAAAAAGTAGCCTAATGCCGATATTCCCTGCATGGCACGGCAAGGTTATTTTCTTTAAAAACGAACGCTTCTGCTTTGTTTTTGTCCAACGCGCTAGTATTCACACGCCCAAGCAGGTCTACACGTGTTATTTCATTACTCCTCCATCACTTCCATACGCGTTCGGCATGTGATTCATAGGGCTTTTTCAGTTTGGCTGGTTCAAATTTTGGATTGCTGCAACATCGCCTGGTATATGTCTACTCCCTGTGTGTCGTCACTGCTTGTTTCTGTTGGACCAGACGTGTACCATGTCGTTTCTGGCCAACGTAGCAAGTCTTCCAGAAGTAAGTAAGTCGGCATTGCTCTCAGCAGCAGACAGAAATCGCAGGCAGGCTAGCACCACAGCGACTAGAACGAAGCTTGAAGCAGGGGACATCTCCTGTGCGCAAAAGGTCTCACAGAAGGCCGATGCATATCTTCATAGCTTTAGTTCATCGAGTAGCGTCGCCTCCTCCTCAGAGGGCAGCGTACGTAGTGAATCTAGTTCGCAAACAGGGCCGTATTCTCGACAGCGCCGCAATCTCAGTACAGTGGATCCACAACACGCAAAGAAACTTCAAAAAAGCAGGAAATACCAGTAAATTGTGCGGTCTAGCTCATCGTTGTCACAGGAAGTGACGGACGAACAGCTTCAACAATTGCTGATGTCCAAACAAGGACAAAAGAGGTTCCCCAAGACTGCAGCAATCTTCCAGCAAAACAAGGCTCAAGCAGCCGCTGCTACGGCTGCGAAAGCCATGGTTGAAGATATGCCCAAAAGGGCAGCTCACAAACAAGCTATAATTGGGAAGCTTCGTGTGCCAATGACTGCCAAGAAGTTTTATGATGCCTTCCCTTCCTTCAGCGATAGGTATGCTAGGAAAGCGGTAGCTGCAGTTCGCGCCGCAGACGAGGCTACGGCAGCAGGCATAAAACCAAAAAAGAAGGACATTTTCACGCAGCCAATGATGGACGGCGTTGAGCGTGAGAAGATCTCTCCTTTGGAAAGACGCATCACTGCATCTATTGTCAAGGAGAATTTGGGAGCTAAGTCGGGCTCGAATGCTGCCTTTTGGTTTGGGCAATTGGATTCCTTTCACGAGTGGTTCAGAACCACTGCCCATCCACTCATTTTTGAACAAATGGTCGGGGAAGCAGGGGGGATCGAGCAATTGGGCAGGGTGTACAAATTTGGGAAGTGGTTTCAGCAGAACGCTCAGGCACACATTTGCCGGGGAGGCTGTGTGGAAGGCAGTGGTGAGGTTTGTCATCACAACTACGCACCCCGCAGCCGCCCAACCGTTGGCAACATTCTGAAGGAGGACGTGCTGTTTCGGTGCATTACAAAGACTGTGCCTTGCAAATGGCACGATAACTACGAACGGTGGAAGGCTGAGCTGACTCGTCTGGAAAGTGCGACCGGCAAAAGGAATCACGAAAAAATCCAAAGGCTCAGGGAGAAGCTGAGGAAGTGCGTGAAGCACGAGGCTCAGTACAATGTGCAGAGAAGGTTTATTTTGCATTTTCGTTGCTCGCACCACCTTTGTTGTGCTGTAGCTATGTCCAAATGAAAGTGGACGCGCTTGAAGCTGGTTCTGGTCAATGGGTAATATACCAAGATTATATTTCTTGGTATTCGGAAAGCGGTGAGAAGATGAACGACCTGTTGTTCACCCGGGTCACCAGGCGAGCGGATGGGAAGCTCCAATACGAGTATATTCAACCTTGATACGCCATATTGTTCGGACGTATCAATGCAAGGGCGGAAGGTAGGAGGGAGGCTCAACTACCAATGTTGCTTTCTCTATGAATAGAGAAGCGAGATGGAATTAGGAAATAAATAGTTATGCAAAACACTAGCCGACCTAATTCTCTAAAGTGGACGTCTGCCCTTTGTCCAGACTTTTATCCAGACTTTAAGAATGGTTTCCCTCAGGCCTGCCTGCCCAGCTTGTCGGAAATTTTACCAACGCTGGACGATAGCCTCTTTTAGGTCTTGAGTTTTTTTTTTCCTTTCTCGTTTTCACCTACCCTTTCTTATTTTCATATTTTGTTTCCACTGAAAGTCATTATCCCCAAAAAAAAAAAAAAAAAAAAAAAAAATTCGCCTCCGGCGGGGGCCCTCGCGGCCGGGGGGGCTAAGTAGTCGGGTGCATCATGAGGTGTGTATGTGGGTGTGTTATGTCTGTCTGTCTAGTCCGTGTCTGTGTGTTGTCAGTGTGTGTACATGCTAGACGTGTGTGTATATGCACGTATATGTATCTAGTGTGTGTGTCTGTGTGTGTGTGTGTGTGTGTGTGTGTGTGTGTTTGTGTGTGTGTGTGTGTGTGTGTGTCTAGCTGTAGTCTACATGTGCGCGTTTGTGTGCGTCTAGTGTGTGTGTACATATGTGTGTGTGTGTGTGTGTGTGTGTGTGTCTGTGTGTGTGTGTGTACATGTGTGTGCAACGTGTGTGTAACGTGTGTGTGTGTGCGTGTCTGTCTGTGTCTATGTGTCTGTGTCTGTCTGTGTGCACGTGTACATGTCTATGTCTGTGTGTCTGTGTTTACAAAAACATGCATTTCTAGCGTGTACATGTGTGTGTGTGTGTGTATGTGTGTGTGTGTGTATTTGTGTGTGTGTGTCTGTGTCTGTGTGTGTCTAGCTATAGTGTGTGTGTGTGTGTGTGTTTGTACATGTGTGTGTCTAGTGTGTGTACATGTGTGTGTATGTGTGTGTGTGTGCACATGTGTGTGCAACGTGTGTGTGTGTGTCTGTGTCTGTGTGCACGTGTACATGTCTATGTCTGTGTGTGTGTACATGTCTAGCTGTGTGTTTGTGTGTGTGTGTAGCTATAGTGTACATGTCTATGTCTGTGTGTCTGTGTGTGTGCATGTCTAGCTGTGTTTGTGTGTGTGTGTGTGTTTGTGTGTGTGTGTTTGTGTGTGTGTCTAGCTATAGTGTGTGTGTTTGTGTGTGTGTGTTTGTACATGTGTGTGTCTAGTGTGTCTACATGTGTGTGTGTGTGTGCACGCGTACGTGTGTGTGTCTGTGTGTGTGTGTATACATGTGTGTGTGAGTGTGTGTGTGTGTACGTGTCTGTGTGTGTGTGTGTGTCTGTGTCTGTGTCTGCGTGTCTGTGTGTGTGTACATGTCTAGCGTGTGTGTTTTTGTGTGTGTCTAGTGTACATGTGTGTGTGAAAAATATTAAAAGCTGAATTTAAGGTATCAGGTGCCATTAGTTGAGATTTTTAAGTTACTCTGCCTGCCCAGCAGCAAAATCTGTCAATATTTTCTTCAAAAAAATATAGATTTTTTGTCAATATAAATATTGATTTTAAAATCAATATCTTAAAACTCCGGGTAGTGACGGATGTTTCTTCAGAAGTTTTGCAACATCGTCCTCTGTTTGTATTTTATGACGATGTCTGTCACGTTTATTTTTTTGATCCTTTTCGGTTGCTTTATTCTTGTCTTCCCCATCGTCATGCCCCTCCCTCTCATACTCTTCCTCCTGATTTCTTTCCTTCTTCTGAAGCTTTTGAGATTTCTTCTTTTTCAATTTCTTTTTTTATTTTTGTGTTTCTTCTTCACTTTCTTTCTCTCTTTCGTGCGTTCGTTCGTAGTCTGCGGAGGTTGAGACTTCACGCTGAATCTTGATCCAGAAGAATCAGACTCCTCGTCGGAATCACTCATAAGTGTGCGTTGCTCTACAAAAAAAAGCCTCTCAAAAAAGGTGGAAAAATACAATTTTTAAGCCAGCAAATGCCATTTCTTTCTGCCAGTACATGCGGTGGCGCACCACACACAAGGCTTTTTTGGTTGATGTTGTGAAAAATATCTGAGACATCCAATATTTTCACTGAACTCACTCCTCTCTCACATCCCCACTGTGTCTCTCTTCTCTCTTCACAACCATCCTTATAGTTAGTTTTCAAACATTATTGTGTTAGTATTTTCCCATGTACTTATGCACATATATATACACTGTACACTAGTCAAAAAAAACATTTTTGTCTTTGTTTTTTTTATTTGAAATCACCTAATTTTATCATATTTATATGAATTCCTATCATATTTTAAGTGAAACACACAAAAAAAAATTCACCTCCCGCGGGGCCCCTCAAGGCCGGGGAGGGCAAGTAGCCGAGCGGTACCGACCCCTTGAAAAGCTTTATTAAACCATGTAAGAGCAGACTTGGAGTGGTCTTCCGCCTGGAAAGCACACTCAGGCACGACGAATAAGATTCCTCGCGTCGGCTCTTTTCCGCTCGGAATCTTATTCGTCGTCCCTAAGTGTGCTTTCCAGGCGGAAGAAACCTCCAAGTCTGCTCTTTATAGTGTAATTTTACCACACAAAAAAACCAGCACCCCCCCAATGTGTGATGCAATCCTAGACTAATCCGAGGATGATCTCATATAGTACTTTGACTAGTTTGAGATGAGTCGACAGAGGAATTAATAAGATAACACCGGTACCATTTAAACTAAAACAAATTGAAGAAAATAAAGGAAAAAAGAAATACTTGCAGAGAGTTACTGGATTAGCGTGTGGACCGATCTCCGATGAGAGAGCAATCAGTTTAACAAAAGTAGATATCATGGCAAACCCACGCACAGTGAGGCTAAGATCAATTATGTTTTATATGATTTTTTTTACAGTCGTTGACTATCATGCAGATAGAGTCTGACAGACAGGCAGGAAGACGTCGACAGGCAGACAGACCGACAAGCAGACGTCGGTCCGGCGTCGGCGGACGTGTATCATGAGAAGCAAGGAAAAAAAGGTATAGACAAATAACAAATTATAATGCGGTGTTGTTACCTAGGGTACGTCTGAGCTGCTCCTGTTGAGGGTATTTTTTTTGAAACTAAATGTTTTGGTTAGCCAGGCGTGACCATGGCTACTTGCAATTGAGAGAAAAGGGAGCCAGAGTAGCCAGGTGATAGTTTTCGGTTTTGGTTGAGGTGGGTTTGGTTGGGCCGGGGCTTGACTTCAATGGGAAAAGCGGCAAAGGAGGGTAGTCAGCGCTGAAAAGCTCGTTTCACAAGGGGGAACTGTCCTGCCCTTGGAATGCTGGGAGTGTCCAGAGATAAGGAGGAAGAGTAGTATGTATAGGGTCGCACTTCGGGACAGTTTTTCAATACACACCCCCCGCCCCCAGAGACACACACGGTCGGCCCGCAGGGACAAAATGGCAACGGTCTGGAAAAAGTGGAAACGGACAATAAAATGATACACGTAGCCTTTTTCAACATTGAACACAGTCACAGCTGTCAATTTGCGAAAAAAGAAATATAACGGGTTTTGCGATTTTTTCTTGACTTTTTTTGTTGAAGTTTCTGTTAGATAAAAAAACAAAATGGCGACGGGTAAATAAATAGGAAATGAGCCCGTGACCGAAACATTGATGACTGGTATTTTTTTTTGCACGAAAACTGCAAAATAGACCTACAGATTTTCTCCTTTGCTGAAAACACGATTTTGACAAAGCGAAAAGAAGGCCATTTTACCCCTTGCAAAATATATAAAAGTTATATATGTCCAATAATTTTGATAACCTTGATAATTTTGATAATTATTCTGATAATTCTGATCATGAGAGTATAAGACGATACAGTAATGACTGGATAGAATATTATATAGATAAACAAGAAAGCATAGTAAATAGACATAAAATAACAGTAAGTAATCAAATAGAGTTGATAAATGAAAAAATAAAAGAACTAAATAAGAAAAAAGAAGAGCTTGAAGAGAGAGAGGATGCGATAGATGAAAGATTAGCAGCAATAGAAGAAGAGAAGAACAAGAAGAAGAATAAAGATAAAATGAAAAGAAAGAGAAAGAGAGAAGAAGAAAGAAGAAAGAAAGAGGAGAGGTTTTGGATAGTTGGTTGCTAGCTAGGAAGCAACCATTGAGTTTGAGAGAGGAGGAGTATGCGAGGGAGTTGATATGTAAAGGAGATAGCTTTGATGAGGTTTTGGATAAATATAATAAATACAGAAATAGGGTTGAGGGGTAAAATAGCTGACTATATAAAGTCCTGGGCACGACATTAAACTACCCCTACATAAACACATATTGTCCCTCTGTGTGTTTATGTAGGTTTGCGATGCCTCCGAAGAAGAAGAAGAAGAAGAAGAAGAAGAAGAAGAAGAAGGAAGAAAAAGCAGAAACTCCTATTAAGGTAATTTTCTTTCTCTATCTTGTCGTTTGTTTCTTATGTGAATGTGTGTGATTGTAGGAGCGAGCTACTGCTATACCTATTGTAGCAGTTGAAGGAGGCATTCGTTCTTTGAATCTTGCTGGTAAAAAAGCTGAAGAAGGGAAGCAGAAAGGGTGTAAAAAAATCACCTCAGAAAATCGCATGCAGGGAACTGTATATGTTGTTTTCAAAACTGCAGACCCTCTGTCGCCTTACATTTGTGCTGACAAACCTGGAAACGATGTTAAAGATGTTAAGGTTCATGAAGCAAAGTTGCTTACTTATGCACATCCTACAACTAAGCGCAATTACGCTGTTACTTTGTCATCTGATGGCTCATACGAAGTATTTCTATCGTGGGAGAATGCAGTAGCAATTTCCAAAAAGCAAGGAAAAAAATTGAAAGCAATATTAGATGCAACATGGGTTGGCGAGGAAAATCTTGCTGCCTTCTTCAAGGCTGAAGAAGTAGAAGGAGAGGAAGGTGACGAGGAAGGAGATGAGGAAGATGAGTAAGAAAAAATTAAAAAAATCTTAATATTTTTTTTATTTTTAAACTAGTTAATTTAGTCTCCGGTTACATTATCAATAAACTATAAATCCAAAATTTCTTTTTTCTTTTTAATACGAGCACTACTACGAATGTTTTCCTGCTTTATGTCTAATGATTTTAATAAGTGGCACTCTTCTTTTCCTTAGTTGCTTTTTTAACTTTGTCTGCTAGTTGAGGTTTAACTTCGTCCGGTTGCTCTTCCATTTGGGACTTTAATAATTGTTGAGGACTGACTAGTTCGCTTTCACCGAGTATCACTTTAAAGCCTTTCCGACCTTTTACTGTATATACCTTCTTTGAATACTGAACATCACCCTTAGAAAAAACCGTTCTTTCTAGTTCTTTTCTTACGGTGGAACCCTTAGGAAATTTATTAATAAGACAGGCTCTGTATATTTCTTGATCGTTCTTCTTTTTGCCATCATAGACTTCCATAGGTGTGGCTTTTATTGTATTATGATATGTATTGTTATAATTATCAACAATTTCATAAATGTATGGAACCCAAATAAAATTATCATTCACTTCCCACATAAAATTTAAATCATTCCTTATTGTTCTAATAAATCTATCTACTATGCCCATAGTTCGGTGGTCGCCAACTTCGTTTGTTGTATGTTGAATTCCGTTCTCTTTAAAGTATTCAGCGACTTGCCCTTTATATTCACTGCCGTTGTCGGACGTAATCCTTTTAGGTTTGGGCATTTTTTTTAATCCTTCTAATACTTCGCTGGTTGTTTTATTTTTGATAGGTTCAATCCAACCACGACGAGAATAAACATCAATCATTACTAAACCAAAATTGTAGTTTTTGTTTCCTTTCTTAGTCGCTATTTTAGACATATCCATAAGGTCAATAAACACTTGGCTTAATGGTTCAGGCTCAGGGGCTAGTATAGTATTCCATTTTTTAGGGTTCTTAGATTGATAATGTATTTCAGAAGCCTCTTCAATTTTCTGTTTTTCAAGTTCTTCCTTATCTTGCGGAGACTCCGCCTCATCACTTCCTGTTTCATTGTTTTGTGGATTGCTGTGTTTGTGGTCCATTGTAGGGTGTCCCTACGACCCGAGTTTTTGGTGAAGGTTCTATTATTTTATGACACCTAATTGTTTATCCTTATATTTTATTCTTTCTTCTTTTTCTATTTCAAAACAATAATTAGAACAAAACTCAAATGTATTAAACCAGTTGAAGCTTTCATCCACAGCGGTTATCTGTCTGTTAGCTAAACACAGACTTAATCCACACACATAGCAACTATTGAAGTCGTAATCAAAACGATTATATAAATAGTCTGTAATGTGTAAACGAATATCAAGTGGTAGATTTTTTATGCGGGTCATTATATAATATGAGATTTTCAAAGTCAAGTGTAAAAAATAAAAAATATACAATTACTACACCAAAAGGAAAAATAGTTCATTTCGGCGATGTCAGATATGAGCATTACAAAGACCGCATAGGACTTTTTGCGCATTTTAACCATTTAGATAAAGAAAGAAGAAGAAATTACAGAGCAAGAGTGAAAGCTATAAGAAATTCAAAAGGTGAATTAACATACAACAATCCAGAGTATGCTAATTATTATTCTTATAATTATTTGTGGTAATGAAACTTTTAGAAAAAATTTCACAAAACTTGGGTTTGATAGATTTTCCTTCAGAAAATCGGTTTGTTTGAAAAACAAACACTGCGAAGCCTTGCTTCTCAAAGCAAGAAGGGCTTGCCCTTACTAAAACTTCAAAAATATCTTAGATGTATCATTGTTTTCTTTTTTTGGTTTCTCGGGTTGTTGGTTATAAACATTAACTGATATGTTTGATTTCTTGCCTTTACCCTTCTTTGGCTGTTCTTCTTCCTCGCTCTCCTCGCTCTCCTCGCTCTCACTCTCGCTCTCTTCTAGTTCAGGCAGTTTCTTTTTGACCGCTTTCTTCACCTTCTTCTGTTTAGTCTTTAATTTCATTCCCGCAACCCGTCGGGCAACGATATCGACAAAGTCGTGCTCTACTTCCTCATCACTTTCACTGCTTTCCTCACTTTTCTCACCGTCTCTACCATCAATCATATCCTTAGCCAACTGCTTCTTAGTAATGTGGTCCATCTTTTCGTCATTGGTCATTTCTTTCGCATTCTTCGCCTCTTCCTCCGCTAGTAATTCCCTCGCCCGTTCAATCTTTCTCTGCTTAGCCTGGTTCTTCTTTGCCTCCCACCCCTTTTCAAGATTTTTCATCGCAACCTCTCTATTACCTCTCGTCATTTTCTATTTGTTTATATTATTATACAAAATAATATTATTTAGCTTTTATTAATAAGCAATTTTTTAACAAAATTATATTCTGTATATAGGGCTAAAATCATTTGGGTTTTAAATGTTGTTAGATATTAATTTTTTTGCTTAATATACGAATATGTCAGGTTCTTCATACAAAAGTTTATTAGGCCTTAATGAGTTGGCTGTCGACTCCTTAAATATAGCAAACTTAGATTTAACAAATACGAACATTATTGGCCTTAACACAGACAGAGTGTCAGAAGATGCAGACCCTATAAACCTTTATTACACAGAGCAACGAGTTTCAAATAATGTGGATGTCCATGCTTCAACTCAACACAGAATAAATAAAATAAACCCGCACGAGACAAAGTTATCAAATCTAACTGATGCAACAATAACTACACCATTAGCAGGACAATATTTAACTTACGGCTCAGACAACAAATGGAAGAATACTACAATACCAGACTACTTATTGAAATCAGGCGGGACAATGATAGGCAATATAACGATGGGGATGGTAAAGAAATTATCACTATACCTACATGGACGAGTAATACCACATACACGGGAACTGCTGACACTGATTGGTCTATTGGTTGGTCAAGCGAACATACTTCTTACAGAGCATTCAAAGCATTTGATTCTACAAAGGCGACAACTTCAAGTGATATTTGGATTTGTTATGCAGTTCCAGAAAGATACGAAAAAACAGGAGACAAAAAAGCAATAGTTGGTGCTGCATACAGAACTTTAAATGTAGATGGCACGAGTTTCTTAGATGGTGAATATTTACAAATTAAGCATGCTACTAAAAAACTATGTCTTACATCATTTAAACTTTATACTAGGAAAACTTTCTTTACTGAGGGACCCAAAATGTTTAAAATACTAGGAAGCAATGACGAAGTGAATTGGACGACAATATACACAGAGCCTACAGCCATTACAGATTGGAGCAGTTCTAAATCTTATATAGACAGAGCAGTTTCATCAGGCTACTACAACATTCACCGTCTTGTTATAACAGAGACTTTGTCAAGTAATGGTGTTGCGGTTGTAGGATACTGGGAGCCTGTGTTGGAAATAGAAATTCATACTACTATAAAAAATATACCAAACCCTATCGTAGCGAATGATGCTGTTAATAAATCATATGTAGATTCCTTTTATCTTCCATTAGCAGGCGGGATGATGACAGGTCCAATAAACATGGGTAATAAAAACATTACTGGAGTAAATTTATTAAATACAAAAAATGTTGATAATTGGATAACGGAACACGAGACTAACAATGCGAAAGTATCGGCGAGTGGTAGTATTGATACACACAGCGATGTAGTCATAACGGCACCAAAAGCGATGAATAGCTATCTAACATATAATTCAATAAACTGGGTAAATAAAACCTTTCCGATAAATGTTGATGAATTCGGCAATATTAGTATGGAAAGGAAGAATATAACAGGAGTTAATTTACTAAATACCAAAGATGTTGATGAATGGATATTTGAGCATAATGATAATAATGATAAAGTGTCAGCAGCTGGAAGTAATATATCAGATAGCCACAGCGATGTGTCAATAACAGGCTTCCCAGCAGATAATCAACTGATTATGTATAGCACGGGGCAATGGAGAAACACTACACCACCCTTTCTTAGATTAGACGGCACTGCCAGTATGACGGGAGGACTAAATATGGGTGGTTATGCTATTTCAGGGGCTTCTACATATAATGGGATTAATCTCACTACTCTTGCAGTTGATGGTTCTGTGGTTAAACTAACAGGAGACCAAACTATAGCAGGCACCAAGACATTTAGCAGTGAAATTAAAGCAAATGCGGGGATAAAAAAACAACAAGATTAACAGCGAGCGGAATAATAACAGGAAATGTAGGGATTAGATACACGGGAGTGCTATTATCAACAACTGGTAGCGGAGCAAAAATATGTATTCAGGGGCAAACAGACGGCACAAGTGCAACAGCAGATCCGAGGATATAGGCATCCATTCCACCCCATCTCCAGATGGAGGCTGGGCAGCGGGCTGGAGATGGGGACTGTGCCCCGGATATATGCAGTCTGATGGTTCTACGTGTGCTCTCTTGTGGGGTCTTTGAGTGTCTGGAACGGAGGATTTGGGATTGGGAGAATTATCGGGCGCATGGTGTGATTGGTCGCGAGGTCGTTTGGAAACAAAGTAAGTCCTGATGTCCTGTTGGCCGTCTCGAATGGCAGCGGGCTTGAAAAGGCGGCCCAACTCTTTGCCTTGGATTTCGTAGGGTCGTTGGACAAAGAATTGGATATGTGCATCCGCGCTCGGGCAGGGTATGATACATAGATGAGATATCGACTAATGTCAGAAAAAAGGAGCTTCTGATTTTGTGAACCGAGGGGGTCTGTGGGCAAAGTATTTTCCTGATGCCCAGCTAAGTCGTGATATTTGCACGGAAGGGACTAATACAGGCGTTACCAAAAGAACTCTCTCGACAGCATGTCTCATCGAGAGCTCAAACCTCCCCAGTACCGGGCGGGGCCAGGGCTCGTTCCATAAGCGCCCCTTGCAGATCGAGCTCCCACC
>WBZZ01003177.1:0-2500 GCA_019918135.1 Paulinella micropora | reverse complement strand
GATAGGGCGTGTGGTAATATGGGCAGAGTTAGAATTACGATAAAATACCGCTTCTAGGGTGTCCTTAAAATTATAGGGGACTTAAAAAAAAAAAGGACTTTAAGGACGGGGCAAAAAGAAGTCGTTGAAGGCGATTTGTGCTCTGAGACATATCGCGTGGCAAACCATACGGGAAGCGTCGGCGAAGCGGAATTGACGGGGAGTTAATTTGAAGTTTAAAGGTATGTAATGTAATATATAAGACCACGACAATGCCGGATATTATAGCGAGATTGCCGTATGATTTACAAGAATATATAAAAGCCTTTTTGTTTAATAGCGATTTACAAACGGATGATTACGAATTATGCGACAACTGCGGGCTTACTTTATCATTTGTAGAAAGTCCAATAATTCGCGCTGAGAATATGGAGTGGTATTTTAATTACTATTGTTTTTGCTCTAGAGAATGTGCCAGTGAATATTTTGAGTTAGAAAAAAATAGACTTGTCTAATATATACCAGCCGATGTGGAGCGAAGACGACAAAAAGTTTGTTAGGCAGTTAAGAGTTGCTACTACCGAAAGTAAAATATATGAAGTGGTGTCCAACTTCTACGATAGTGAATTAAAACCAAGTATCGCTTTTCATAATTCTATTATATCTTTATTTAGCACGACTACGAGTGATGAAGAAGTGCTTGAAGCACTAAAAATAATATATCCTAAATATGCTATCGTGTATCCAAATTTGAATAGTAGAAGGCAAAGACTTTCTGAGGTGAGAAAGAAAGCAATAGAGCCTTACCAAAGCGAAAAAGTATATGAAATGAGCAAACTTGATAAGTATTTTAATCTAAATGAAGACGAGCGGATTGATATCGTTGAAGGATATAAGAAAGATGTTAAAGCCAAAAATGAACAAAAAATACAAATTGATGTCCGTGATGCAATGGCTAAAATGAATGATATGATATTAAGTAATGACCCTTATCTTAAACGGCTTGCTTTGATGATAGCAATTGGAGCAAGGCCTGTAGAAATATTTGACAAAAACACAAATGAATTAATACCAGATAAACCGAGTTGGTTGCGAGTGAATAACCTAGCGAAAAAGAGAGACGGACAAAAAAAGAATTGGACTGAGAGGCCTGTTGTCCTTTTTACTCCCCAGTTTGTAATAGAACAAGTAAATTCAATAAGAAATCATTTCAAAAAGAAAAAAGCAGTCATCATTAACAGCGAAGGGGTGCTTGATAAACAAAAGAATAATGAACTAAATAAAATGATTATCAAAATCTTTCCTTGGCTATCGGAATACACGCAGAAAAGCAGTATGTTGCGAAAACTATATGCTAGTTTGTCGTATAGTAATTTCGCCAATCCGAAATTAGAGAATTTTAATACGTGGGTAAGCAATGTATTGGGGCACGGCGATATGCTCACTAGTTTTAGTTATAGTTGGGTTAATGTGGCCGACCCTGAAGAAATTAAGGCAGAAGGAATTAAAACAGAACTGGAGGAGTTGAGACGCAAAATAGATTTATATTTAAATTTAAATAATACTAATGAAATCAAAAGCGAAAACGGAGACGAAGAATGTAGTTATATACCATTAGGTAAAAGCGCTAGTAGAGAGGATAAGTATAAATTGCTTGAGCAGATTTACAATGATAACCCGAATATTACAAATACTAAACTGCGAAAATTAAGCGGGATTGGAGCAGTTATTGTCAATACGTTTATTAAAAAGAAGAGGGGCGAAGCGACGAAGAACGAAGCGAAAAAAGAAGAGGAAACAAAAGCACCATTAAGAAGAAGCACGAGAAATAAAAAGAAGGCTAATACTTAACAACGATTAAAGGCGGGTCTCCATATCTCGCCCTAATATTAGACTCTCTTCTATAGCAATTAATGGAACAAATCGTGAAAAACTGAACACCATCTACATTATCAATATCAACTGCTATGATAGGAGGGTGCGACTGGAATGTGCGAGACAAGCCACATATATTACAAAATTCTTTTTTATAATCCTGCTGGGACATCTCTGAATAAACAAATGTCCTTATATGTCCAACTATATCGCTCGGCAATTCACGTATTATTATGCTCATCTTATATTATAAAGTCTATTTTTGGAAGAAAAAAAAAGACTTACATATATAAATGAATTTATTCGGGAAGAGTACGGATACATCATCATCGTCAACAACGGGCAACATAATAAAAGACGCGCTACCAACAACGGCCTTTGGAGAATTGCGAACGGCCACTTTGTCGCCAGTATTACAAAATGTCTTCACATATGGCATTAATACTCGTTTCTTTGACAAAACGGAAACAAACGGCGGGGTGATATCATCTGCTAATTCAATGGCGGTTTTGACTACATCGGCATCTGGTAATTCAACCGCGCAGATTACGACTATTGAAAGAGCAAAATACAGGAGTGGTATGGGGTTGGTTGCTAGATTTTCGGCTATATTTCCGTCATCCATCGTAGCAGACACTTTTAATTG
>WBZZ01003176.1:0-2500 GCA_019918135.1 Paulinella micropora | reverse complement strand
AAAGAACAGAAGAGAAGAACAGAGAACAGAAAGAACAGAAAGAACAGAAAGAACAGAAAGAACAGAAAGAACAGAAAGAACAGAAAGAACAGAAAGAACAGAGAAAGAACAGAAGAAAGAAGAAAGAAAGAAAAAGAAAGAAAGAAAGAAAGAAGGGAAGGGAAGGGAAGGGAAGGAAAGGAAAGGAAAGGAAAGGAAAGGAAAGGAAAGGAAAGGAAAGGAAAGGAAAGGAACGAAAGGAAACGAAAGGAAACGAAAGGAAAGGAAACGAAAAGAAAGGAAAGGAAAGGAAAGGAAGGAAAGGTAAGGAAAGGAAAGGAAAGGAAAGGAAAGGAAAGGTAAGAAATGAAATGAAATGAATGAAAAGAAAAGAAAAGAAAAGAAAAGAAAAGAAAAGAAAGCAAAAAAAGAAAGAAAAAAGAGAAAGAAAAAAAAGAAAAGAAAGAAAAGAACGAAAAGAAAGAAAGAAAGAAAGAAAAAGAAAGAAAAGAAAGAAAAAAAGAAAGAAAAAGAAAGAAAAGAGAGAAAAGAAAGAAAAGAAAGAAAAGAAAAGAAAAGAAAAGAAAAGAAAGAAAGAAAAGAAAGAAAAGAAAGAAAAGAAAGAAAAGAAAAAGAAGAAAAAAGAAAAGAAAAAAAAAGAAAAGAAGAAGAACAAAAAAGGAAAGAAAGAAAGAAAGAAAGAAAGAAAGAAAGAAAGAAAGAAAGAAAGAAAGAAAGAAAGAAAGAAAAGAAAAGAAAAGAAAGATGCAATCATACAAACCACGATTACGTCTCGAATACGCCCAAAGAAAGATTCCTTTTCCCTTTGCATGGTAAAGGTCTCCACAAACACCTTCTTACCTACACGTACACGTGATCGTGGTTTGTATGATTGCATCTTTCCTTTTTCTTTCCTTTTTTCTTTTCTTTTCTTTTCTTTTCTTTTCTTTTCTTTTCTTTTTTTTCTTTTTCTTTTCTTTTTTTTTTCTTTTTCTTTTCTTTTTCTTTTCTTTTCTTTTCTTTAATACGGCCAAAGAAAGATTCCTTTTCTTTGCATGGTAAAGGTCTCAACACAAACACCTTGTTACCTACACGAAACACGTATTAGACCGCTTAGATAGATAATGTTTTACTTGCTTGTTGTTTTGCTTGCTTCTTGTTTTACTTGCTTGTTTTTTTTTACTTGCTTTTCATTCTTCCTTTTCCTTCTTTTCCTTCTTTTTTTTCTTCCTTTCTGTCCTTCTTGTCTTCCTTCCTTGATTGTTCCGCGCATGTATGGATAGATAGATAGATAGATAGATAGATAGATAGATAGATAGATAGATAGATAGATAGATAGATAGATAGATAGATAGATAGATAGATAGATGAAATATCGACTAATGTCAGAAAAAAGGAGCTTCTGATTTCGTCAACCAGGAAGTCTGTGCGTAAAGTATTAACCCGATGCCCAGCTAAGCCGTGATGTTTGCACGGAAGGGACTGATACAGGCAATACCAAAGCTCCCTAGTACCAGGCGGGGCCAGGGCTCGTTCCATAAAGCGCCCCTTGCAGAACGAGCTCCCACCTCCATTACAGAGGGCCCAGTAAGCAGATGGAGTTTCGAGACTGTTCGACAGTCTAGTATAAACCGACAGAGCACTGTGGGTTTTATTCCGGGCTCAACAAGCGAGAAAGGGCACCCTGAGGGAACAGGATTGTGCTTCCCGTCGCTATTTCGGCATGTGACTTATAGGCGTATGGCTAGGCACAAGATAGATAGATAGATAGATAGATAGATAGATAGATAGATAGATAGATAGATAGATAGATAGATAGATAGATAGATAGATAGATAGATAGATAGATAGATAGATAGATAGATAGATAGCTATGCTTGCTTGCTGGATTGCTTTTCATAGCTTATCCAAACTCAGTATGTCTATCTATCTATCTATCTATCTATCTATCTATTTATCTATCTATCTATCTATCTATCTATCTATCTATCTATCCAAACTCAGTATGTCCCAAATAAAACACAAGACAGAGAAAACTTACTATCTATCTATCTATCTATCTATCTATCTATCTATCTACCATATCTACCATATCTACTATATCTACCTATCTACCTATCTATCTACTTACTTGCTTGTTTTTGACTTACTTGCATCTTTTCATATCCCCCCCCCTTCTTTTCTTTCTTTTCTTTCTTTCTTTTTGTTTTTTCGTTCCTCTCTTTCCTTTCTGTCTTCTTTTCCTTCTTTGTTGTTTATTTTGCTTAGTCAAGGACATGATTTCCCTACATACATACATACATACATACAAACCACAGCACAGAGAAACGTAGAAAGTCAAATCACGGGATTTTCTTCTTTTCTTTCCTTTCCTCTTCCTTCCCCCTCCTTTCTTTTTCTTTCTTTTCTTTCCTTTCCTTTCCTTTCATTCTTGCCTTTCTTTCCTTTCTGTCTGCCTTTCTTCTTTGTTGTATGTATGTATTTATCTAGGATTTTCTTTTGCTTATCCAAGGTCATTATA